>VYZP01072136.1:27148-142041 GCA_013400635.1 Hypocryptadius cinnamomeus | reverse complement strand
TTCTGCCACACGTGATTTCCTTCTATGAGCTGCCTACTTACTAGGCCTTGCCCCTCATGTTAATGCTACCCATTTCATACACAACTAAATCTATTTATAGGGAGTTACCTGTAGGCAGCAACCTCTGCCTTTCTGCAAATTAAAATTAATATCTCAGCTAAGCAAAAAAAGTGTTCTATAATTTAAAGCTGGAATCCTAATTAAAGGTGGAACTGTGTGTGAATGGTCTTTTTGAAATCACTGGGATTCATTTTACTAATAAAATAGCACACATACTGAAGTGTCCCCTTGGGCCTCTTTTCTCTTTTTCTCTATCTGTAGAATGCCTGCAGGAATTTTCCTTTGTTTACTCAATTTTCCAAATTATACAATGATTTTAAGTTTCAATTTTCTGAATTTATTGTGAACTATTTGTGTGTTAATATGTACATTTATTCCTTTGCAAGGAGATTAGAAATTATGATAGTAAATTAAAGCCTCTGTTTCATTTTCACATAATGTATTTTCTATCCTTCTTTTCCCACCCTTCACACCTGAATACACACATCCTCCAAGCATTCACACAGCAGTGTAAATGAGAGGCTGGACAGCTTAGGGTACTTCCACACCAAAGAAACAGTAGTAAGGTACAGAAGGGAACACTGAGAAGATTCCTCTTTACTTTCCCTCCACACTAGAAATACATACCTGCACATCCCTTCTTGTTACTCAAATATCAGCCCGGCCATGCTCACTTGAAATCCTTTTTCACAGTTCTGCAATCAATGGAGAAAGGTAAGGAGGCTGATTACAGAAGAAAAAGTACCACATGTGTTGCACATACTATTCTTAGGAAACATGGCCAGGGGTTTCTTTTACGTACATTCAAGAGATGCAGTCTGTGTTTCCCATGGTTAGCCCATGTAGGGTTTACGCCCTGCAAAAGAGGAAGCTGAAGAACTCTTCACAGCTGTCTGATACCTTCAGTTCTCACTCAGTTTAATTTAGCACATCAGGTTGGTTCTTTTTTTTTTGTTGCCCTAACAAACCTTGATTATATTTTAATGAGAAAGTGCTTTCCCAGCATGTAGCCTTAATTTTGCTTTTCAGCAGGTGGCTCATGGTCTAGCTCAAGAGTCACCATGTAAATCCTGACAGCAGATTATACTAGTTAATAATATAACACTCAGACCCAGGGACTTAATGATTCATTTTTCTTTTACTATAAATAAATTCTGCCCAGAGAAAGCCTGGGTGCAGAAAATAACTTGGTCAGAGTTCCTTCTGGATTCTGAGTTCCTCTGACCCATTATCTTTTAATTATGCCTCAATTTTGTGCTTTCATAGGGCAGCGATTTTAATAATTTTAATGAGCTTTATTACAAGTGAGTGAGATATGTAATTTCTCAATTTCAGTACACCCTATGAGATATTAGGCTCTCTGATTCAGGGGAGTGGAAACTTCTCAGCACCTGACAGAATTAAATCCCAGCTTCTATGAAACACTGCTGTGAAGAGTAGCTGAGTCCCACAAACCCTTTAAAGTTAGGTCTGTTTCATTTCACATGTGGAATTGGATGAGCAAAGGTTACCAGTGTTTCAACAGCTGGAACTAACCCCATGTGTGAACAGCTGGTTTTGAAACAGAGTAGCCCACACAATGAGTGCAAGAAAGACTACACCGAGCTTCTACATTGATTTTCAAGGTGGTTAAAATAGGAAAGTGAATTCAGAAATGACATAAGGTTTAACAAGTTTGTGGTTTCTCTCTGAAACAGTTTGGTAGAAATCCTGGGTATCATCTGCAAACTAAACTTGCACTAACAGTTGTTTTAACATCCAAGTGACAGGAGAGAGAGTAGTTTTAATTTATGTCTGCAATTATCACATCTTCCTTATTTGTGTAGCTGGGGCAACAGAGAAGCTTCACAACATGGTGGGATGGGTCTACAGAAGAAGAGCCAAAGACACATAATTTTTCTTTTCTTCTTCCAGAGGTTCACTTTTCTACTGAGTACATAAAGAAGGGTGGGCATCAGCTGAAAAGATTCAACCAGCATTAGGCTTGTTCCCTGAGATTAGTTTTACATTAATACTACTCCAGTGACTCCATCAGAATTGCTTCTGCTGGATGAGACAGGAAAACAGGAATCTTTTCTCCTCCAATGTGGGAGTATACACAAAGGAGTAACTCTAATGTTCTAATGATATTAATACTATAAGAATCCGGAAGTAATATAGAAAATATATAATACAGAAATTTAGAAACGCTGGCATAGTCTGGTGGAAAGGAAAAACATTTTACTTAATATGCAATTTGACAGCACTAAAATACAAATATATGGTGAGATAATCTCCCACAAAATAGCTGTAATAGCAGAAGAGTAAAAATTATTTGTATGCTTGCAGATATACAGAATCTCAGAGTTTCTTTTCAGGGTGTACTCATTGACCACTAAAACATCCTTTGTTGTGTCTTAGTACTGTAATAGAAATTGTGAATAATGTGTTCTTAAACAGCAGTTCTTAAACCCTTGAACACAGAAGGAAATTTAAGCTCAACAGAACACACACTGGAATGAAGGCCAACAGACATCTGAACCTGGCAAGCCAGTTTAGCTTCATATACTCTCATGTCAGTATGAATATGTACTAGCAAGCTGACTTGTGGCAGTAACTCTCTGCACTCTTGCTCTGAATACATAAGTTTACCTTTTATAATTGCATTGAAATACAATTTTATTCTAAGTTGAAGATGCTCTGCTGGGAATTTTTTGTTTCTGGAAACGGCAGAGAGAGGGTGGAGTTGCAAACCTTATATGTGTACCACATAGTGAAGTGCATGTTTGAGAGCTAGTCGAGTCCTGACTGGTGTGCTTTCCATCTGCAGTGCTAGTATTTGTAGGTTGCTGTATTTTAAAGTGCCTACACTGCTCTCAGAATGATCTGCAGAAAGACAACACTGTACTATACACAGTCCTGCTCATGCCTAAATTATCCACAACAAATTAACAAGAACCTGGTGCTGATTGTGTTCACACCATCCTGAAGCAACCACTTACTGGGCTTAAGGGTTCACTTTCAAAAAACATATTACTGGCTGAGACAACAGGCCTGGACCCATGATTAATTAATGGTGAGACATATTCTAGTGTTTTAATGTCTCCAGCTCAGCATTTAAGGTCTGCTTCACAAGAACCTTTTAAAAGATGTTGAGAATTACTAATGATCCTCCTTCATGCAAATTCTGATTAGTAGGAGGGAATGATTAAAAGGTGGCAGAAAACCACATTTTTACTTTCTGTGTTCTAGGCTTGTCTAACCTCTACTTTTCATAGAATCACAGAATTATTTAGGTTGGAAAAGACCCTTAAGTTAAACAAACCCAAAAGCTAACCTAACAGTTCCAAGTCTATCACTAAGCCATGTCACTAAGTGCCATGTCCTTCAACCCTCTGATGTTTGAGGAGCCTTGTATTTGCTTTACCCAGCGTGGTTTATCTACAGCCAAAATAGTTTGCAGTGCCTGGTGAGAATGGACAAAGCATAGCAAGGTGCTGAGGAATCATTGCACCTGTCACCGTGGGAGCCCCACAGTGTCATCACCACAGCTTTGGACATGCATGGCTTCTCAGGAATTCCCTGGTGCCTGACCACATAAGCATTTGCTAATACTACAGTGGCAGAGATGCTTTGTGACTGACCAGCCAGCCTTGCTTGCCCTACAACTGCATACCAAAGCCCCATTTAATTAAACCTTAACCCATCTATTTTGAAGAGGTAAGTGGACTGGAATAGGAGATCTCACAGGGCTGCTAAGGAGGTACAGTGCAAGGCAACTAGATATGAACTGGGTCCCCAGGCAGCTTGACAAACAGACCTCAGCAACCCCTCACAGTCTGCTTAGAATTAATATCTGTCTTGGTCACAAGGGCCAGACCGAATGGCTCAAGAAACACAGCACACTCTGTGTCTCTCCACACTACTAGAATAATGTCTTCAATAATGCATTTTAATGTTCTATGTGGGCAGGAACGCTTTTAGACAAGGTATTACAGTTATCAGATTTTATTCTAGAATGTTCTGGTTCTGTTGGGCTTTTTTTTTTTAATGAATTTTAATTTTGTAATTTAATGGTTGTGATTTTGCCACTTTATTTTTACCAAATAGTTGTTAATTTTTGTACTGGAACACTTGGTGCAGTTTATCATGGGAGGATGATATCTGTAACAAACCAACCTAAACCTCTCCAAAATAGCTGTGGCAAGCAGCCTTCTGACTCCCAGCACTTCCAACTGCCCCTTCACCTTATTCCTTAGATGCCCACTGTGGCACAGAACCAGTTACTACCTTTGTCCCACTGAGCTGGCACTTTCCAGTCAACAGGTCTCTTTGGATATCTGTCTGGAAATAAAGTTTTCAGATATTTCTCTTAAAAACAACTGCTTTGATGACACCACCTTACAAGTCCCTTACAAGTCCCTTGCAAGTACCGGTTGGGCCTGTTGGAGTGGGTCCAGAGGAAGGCCACAAAAATGACCAGAGGAATGGAGCACCTCCACTGTGAAGACAGGCTGAGACAGGCAGGGTAGTTCAGCCTGGAGAAGAAAAGGCTCCAAGGAAACCTTATTGTGGCCTTTTTACACTTAAAGGGGACTTATAAGAATGATGGGGAAAACCTTTTTGGTAGGACCTGTTGCAACAGGACAAGGGGTACAATTTTTATACTCAACGGGGATAGATTTACACTAGGTATGAGGAAGAAATCTTTTACAAGGGTGATGAAACACTGGCACAGTTGGTACCACTAGAGATGTGAGGATGCTCCATCCCTGAAAACATTCAAGGTCATGTTGGATAGGGCTCTGAGCAACCTGATCTAATTGAAACTGTCCCTGCTCATTGCAGGGGGCTGGACTAGATGCCTTTAAAAGTCCCTTCCAACCTAAACTATTCTATGATTCTAAGTAGTCTGTCACTCATGAATACTCAGTGGATTTGTTTGCAAGAAAGGGAAGACTAATCTTCTATCATTATAGGTTAGTTCAAACCTTTGAGTAATAAAAGCTGAGTGAGCAGGAAAAAGGATCAATAAAAGCCTGACTCATTTTACTCTCTAATTTCTGAGCACCGTACACTTTCTCCTGTCAGGTGCCTAACACTTATTTCTGTCCTGGGAACTGAAGCCTGTTGATCTCATCCTATGTAGCACTGGTCTGGAAAGTGCCAATATGCTCAGTCAGTATCACAAAGAAGAAAGTCCTGTGGACACTCAACAGGAAATAGTTCAGATTTCTGAGTGCAAGGCTTGGCCATGAAATAATTAACCTTTGCTTTGTCTTTGAGTATTTAGGTTTTGCTTTCTTCTTTTCTTTGAATATCTGCCTCTATGATTTTAAAGAGAGCTGTTAAAGTCATTGCTATTTGCAGCCATGGTATTTTGTGATTATATTAGCATGTTCCTCCTCTTTATCAATCTAAATTCAGCATGAAAGGGGCTTTTAAACTGAAGTTTCTTGCATTGCATTCAGAAAGAATCAAGGTGGGCTTGCCCTTGAGCTGCAATTCAGACTCCATCACGTACTATCCTTGACAGCAAATGTCAGGATGGGCTGCAGATGGAGAGAGAGACAGAGAAAGAAAGGTATCTAAGGAGGCCCAAGGCCACTCACAGGGTTCAAGACTAATGCTTACAGTGCACACAGTCTTAGAAAGAGAATAGCTGGACAGGCACCACTGTAATGTGCTCCCACTGAGTTAATTTAAATACTGTTTACTATGTGATAGACTAGCTCCATTTTTTACATAGTCTTCACAGCAGTCCAAGAGTGTTTGAATAAACTGTGGAAAGCGTACTGTGGACGGTGTACTCGACTGGAAAGGGGTTGAATCAGGACAATTTAGAGGGCTTTGTCTTATCTCAGTGTTTAGGTGCAACCTCTGAACATGCATGGAACCATCTGTGACACTGACAGTCAGAAAAGACACATCATTAAAGACAAAGAACTCCTGCAACCCTGTGAAAAGATAATTGGTATCAATTCCAGTTTTTTATCTAGCCTGAGCATGAACAAGCTTCCCCTCCACCCCTCCCTGGGCTAACTAGGAAAGTATCTTTTTTTTATTTTCTGTCTGCCATTCCTGAAACATTTGAGGTACCTCAGAAGACTAATGTTATCAGAGTGTTTGATATGCAGATACCTTTGATGTGCATGCACTGCTTGTGGAAATGATGAGAAAATACAGAAAGTAATCAAAACCCACCATTTATACACCTGGCAGCCAATGGGAAGGGACATTGGGAGTGCCTGTGGACATCTGGGGGGATCTTGCGGAAGACAAAGCTTTCTTTCAGCTACAGTGGAGGGAAAAGATGAGGTGGGTGTGATTGTTTTTTCTATGTGACAGGAGGGGTTAGGGAAATTGTTTTTCTTTGTATCAGTACAGGAAACGTCTTTGCTTATGCATGTATTTGTGGCACTGGAAGAGGCAAAGGCATGGATTTATTTAGTTGGGTTTTTTTTGCTTTGACATACGGGAAGAGGAGATTAATTTTTCTCTTTTCTGTGGAAGGGGATGAAGGGAGGTCTGTCTATACATCTGCCAGCTGTTTCAAAAGAAAAACCTGTGAGATCTGTATGGACTTCAAAAAGGGCTGAGCATAGGTAGGACAGTTCACTTCAACGCTGTTCCAAGCGGGGCAAATGCTTAGTCTTCTATTTTTGGCAGTAATGACGTTCGAGCTGACAAACCAGGAATTCAAAGCATTGTACTCCACAAAGCACGTCGTGCAGTTTGGAAAACAAGGCCAATAACGCCCCTCGCACTCTCATTCTAGGCTGATACACTTACGCCTCCAGGGCAATCCCAAAAGCTTCTCTTCCTTTTTTTTTTTTTTTTTTTTAAAGTTTTCACTTAAACACTATGCGTTTCAAGTTATTTATCCCTCGTCCCAGGGGGCCACCTTTGTTTTTCCGGTCTGACAGAGCGGTCCCCGCCGCCTGACGAGCTGGCCATCCCCCGGCTCCTCTGCCCCCACACACGATTCCCACACACGCCGATTTCCCCGCGGGCATCGCCCCCGCCCCCTCGCGCACAGGGGCGCTGCCAGGCCGGGGCTGGCCGTGCCGCNCCGGGGCCAGGGGGATGCAGCGCGGGACGTGTCTGGGTCTGGGTGTAGCTGATCGGAGAAGAGAGGCAGACGCCGCCCGGAGAGGCCGAGGAGCAGCGGAGGAGAGCCACCCTGACATGCCTTTTCCTCTCCCTCCTCTCCAGCGGCCATGTTAACCAGAAAACCCTCGGCTAGCGCCGCCGCTGGTGCTGCCTATCCAGCCGGTAAGGAGAGCGAGCGAGGGCCGCCGCGACCGCCACCGCTGGGCCGGCCTGCGGAGGCCCGGTGGAGGGGGACGGAGGCGGGGGGGCTCGGGGGCCCCGCGGCCGCCGCCGCAGAGGTGCCGTGTGTGTCGAACAATGATCCGCCCTCCCCCCGCGGCAGCCGAGCCCGGGGGGCCGTCGGGGGCTGCGCGCTGGGCTCCGGCGAGCCGCTGTTGTGCGGGATGGCGAGTTCGCCTCGGGGGAACGGGGTGAGGTGGGCGGGGAGCCGAGAGAAATCACGTAGGGAAACGACCCGAGGAGAACTGGGGATCGCCGCGAGTGCCGGAGTGGCTGCGTTTGACAAGGGGCAGCGGTGCTCGCCGCCGCTTCCCGCGGCAGACTTGTGAACTCCTGGCGGGTCCCCGGCGGCGCCGGGATTTCGCCGGGCCAGACGGCTCGGGGGGAGGCGGGAGGTGCGGGCAGCCGTCCAGCCCCGAGGCGTGCGCGGGGCAGAGCCGGCTCGTTCTCCCGGTTAGGCGCCTGCCGGTGGCGGGTTAATCTCAGATGAAGGGTTTAGCCGGGCAAGCACGGCCCGCCCGCTCTATTAGCCGGATCGGTGCGTGTGTGCGCCGCGGCGGTGATTAGCTTTTAATGGCTTCTGCCTGAAGCAAGACGGGCGGCGGTGCCGGCCGAGCGCTGGAGCCGCCGCCGCCCCGACGGGCTCGCTGCCCGAGGGGCCGCAGCTGCCCGCCGCGCTCACCCCTCTGCTCTCCGCAGGCAGGGCAGGGGACAGCGGCCGCCCGCTGCCGTCTTCCCCGGGCACCGGAGCCGGGGTCTCCCGGGCAGGAGCTGGGACCGGCCCGCCGTCGCCCCTCGCATTGCCGCCGCTCAGGGCCAGCAACGCTTCCCACACGGTGAGCCCGGGCAGGGGAGGGTGTGGACGGGGTGCGGGGAAGGGGCGTCTGGCCCCGGGGTCTCGCGGCGCTGCTCGCCAGGTGTCCCCAGCGGCGGGACCGAGCGCGCACGGGCCCCCCGAGGCGCATGGTGCTGGGGCAACGTGCGGTTGATTTCTGCAGGCTCCGGTGAAATGTGCCTGCTTGTTGTGAGGCTGGGACCCTGTAACTGCACACATTGCTTTCTCCCTCCCCAGCTCCCCCCCTCCCCCCCTTCGGTCTGGTTTTGTGTCTGCTTTTCAGAGACAAATTCGATCTTTCACACTCGCTCCTCTGCATAGAGGAGATGTTCTGGTGAATACATTTTTTGAGATGAGGTTAGTCCCTGTGATTAAAATGCCGTATGAACTGTGGTGAAAAATGAAGGCTGCTCTCCCCTTCAGATGTCTGATCAGGTCAGGCCGATCACAGTCTTCCCTAGAGATAGCTATCGCTGTGCTCAGGGACAATGATTGGATGAATCTGCCTTTATTGCTGCAGTAGTTTACCTATAAAGAAATAACCACTGAGGGCACGAAAAGGGTGTTATTTTCCGGTTCTGTGATATCTCATGTTATCTCCCACTCCTAGTTAATCTAGGAATGAAACTTCCCAAGTATGCCACTATATATGGGTAAGAGGAGGTATCTCTGTCCTGAAGGCACGACAGAGTAGAGAGAGAGATCTATATACTGTCATGTTAACACTAAATATCTGAAATTTTTATTGCATACATTTCCTTTTAAATTCTGAAAGATTTCCTACTGACCCTGAAAGGCATTGATGGCATACTTTTCATAGAATTAATGAGCTCTTTGTGGATGCTCACATACTATCTTTGTAAACATATGGCAGAGCTTTAAATGGTAATGTGATTATGGGCTAGTGGAAGGTGAAACTGTGCATTTAGATGTTAGTGTTTTGGTGACTTTCCATGTAACTTCAGGGGTAAAACATCTTATTCAAAATCATTTATAGCAAGAATTGTCTTAAGTTAAATAAAAAAATCAGTATTTATATATAGGGTATTCTCAAAAGGAGTGAGGAGTATTCTGCAAATTCAAGGTGGAGCTGCATACTTGAGATCAACTTCATTGTATATTTATGTAGCTAGAGTACATGTCTGAATTGTTTGTTAGTATAAAAGGCCAATTTTTTTCACATTTGTATACCATTTAAGTGCTGCTTGATTTTAGAGTTGGGGCAACAGCTTAGGGGTTTGTTTAAATAAAATCATAGAAGAAGTAACATAGTCCAAACAGCCTGGGCACCAATCATGCAAGTGCATTTACAGTAGGGCTCACATGTAACAGAGCCCAGACTTAATTTAGGATTTGTGGAAGCATGGTGGTCCAGCTGTTTTTCTGTGACTACTTACTAATTTTGGAAGTACAGAATTTTGGTATTCTTATACAAAGATTTTGTGTATATGTATTATATATAGTGTCTCTGTGTCTATATATGTATGTATGTATGTAAAAATGCAGTCTTTATAAAAGCATTCAAGGGGCATTCAAGTGTTATGTTTCTGTGTTCCAAGTATCTTTACAAGTACATGATTGTGTATGTGTGCCTGTGTTTATATGTAGCATATATATGTGTACTTCTGGAAGCACCCAGGAATGATCAAGCGTTATATGGCGATGGATCATGTCCCTCTAGGTTCTGACTGTTTCAAAGTCTGTCTTTCCTTTGTGATAAAGAGCCTACTCTACAGTGGTTTTTTAGCCTTGGGTGCTATTACAGAAATCCCTCATATTGCCTTTGTAGGTGGTTCTTTTGTGGTTTGTTAACATAACTTTTTGTGGTTAGGATCAGATGTGACACCAGAATGCTGGATTTTAACCTGAAAAAAAAAAAGGGGCCAGTATCTGTTCTGTAAACTTAGGCCTACTGACCTCAGCTGACATTGACAGATTGAGACCATTGGTTTTGCATCCCACCACTTCCTCCGATCAGGCCTGTTTAAAATGGGTCCTTTCAGTTTTCTTAAATTATTTTCCTTGTGTCCATTTGCTTATCCTGTTTTCATCTCTGTTGTATCTCTATGGCTTCTGTAATAGCTAAAACCAGAGTATTTCTGTTTGTGTTTCAAACTTTCAGAAGGTATGGTGTGCTTAAGTGGGTGAACTGCTGGTGTTTATATATAAAGTGTGCATAGTGTGTATACTAATTGTGAGAGAAACTGAGGTAGAAGTTATGTTTTGTTTAAGCTGAAGGGTTTTTATTTTAATGCAGGCAGGGAAGAAGTCAACTACCTGTCATATTTCTTGCTTGTGTGATCCAGCCTCTACTGAAACTGTGGTCTCCTCCTGTCAAGTGAAATTTCATTGTTTCATAGATTATAAATAGCAGGGGTAGAAGAGGAGAAGATGATGCTTCACACAAGCTTCATAAAATGGGACAGAGGTTTTGGTGGCAGTCTTTGCAAGCACAGCAGCCTTTGTTGCTAAGCAGGCAGGGTTGTGTGTTCTACTAGGGAAAGGTTTTGTTTATTTTTTTTTTTAAATGTGCCTTCATCTTAGGCTTATTTGTGTATGCTTCCATCCCTGGCTGTCTTTTTTGCCTCGTGGTGGAAAACATGAACCTGTTTCCAACCCCTTGTCCCCTTCATTTTCCTTTCCAAAGTCAGTGCTTTCTCTTTGGGAGCCTTAAGTTCTTGCTGTGATGATTGGAACCTTTTTCCATTCACTCTCCCTATTTCATTATGGTGTTCTAACATCCAGTTGACATGCTGCACTAGAGATTATCTTGCTTGCCTGCTGCTCTGCTTGTATAAATCCCAACCTGTCGGTGAGTCTCTCTTCCAGACTCATCTCTGTCTTCTGCCTAGCTCTATCTCTGTTTCTTGCTCGGCATGTATTCCTGCATTCTGCACTGTTTCTGTTTCTCTTGCAGTGTACCACTATTAATGTTTTTATCCTCCTGTGTAGTACTGTAAAACAACTCATTTACAATGCATGATTCAGTGCCCTCCCTTCTTCAAGCCCTTTCTAAGATTTTTGTACAGCAAGCCTATTTTCTTTTGCCACCAGCGTTGAATGTTTACCTGTATACTTCTGTATCAGTCATTATTAGTCTTTATTTTTTTTTATTTTTTTTTAATCGACTTACATTATAATGGAACAGAGATTCCTGGACTCTGTTAATGCAAAGACCTGGTAGGTCACATGCTGCTAATTTTTGCTGTTGTCATCTGCTTTAAAGCAGGTAAAATCAAAGCAAATATCTTCTTATTGTGGTGTTTTCATGTATTAAATTGCCACAGAAATGCTGTCACATTTGAGTGGAAATAACTATGCAGTCATGACTTGGATTTTACTACATCTCGTTTTCTTTGGATGTTTCTTCCTCTATTTAAAATTTGTATCTGGGGGGAATATGAGGCTGTCTTAACTTTCAAGGGCTGTGGGAGTCAGCTGTGAAATTTGGGTTCCAGCAGCTGGTGATTGTGGTGCTGTAGGGACTTGCAGTACTTTTGGGCACATTTCTCATATTAGTATTGTTCACCTAACCCATGGGGTTCAATTTAGTGTACATTGGCTGTCCTTTTGAGTGTCATCATGTGTAATTAATGCAGGGTGTCCCAGAAGTATTTAAAGTCACTGCACCCATAACAGAATTTAAAAAATTTAAGAATCAGTATCACTCTTGAGGCATAGTTCAGTCTGTAAAAATATTTGCTATATGAAGTTATGTTTAACTTTTCAAAAATAAGCTTGCACGGACCAGATACAACAACAGCAAAAATCTGAATGGTGTGTTCCTTCTACTACTCTTGTTGAGCCCCAAGCTCAACAAAGGCTTAGTCTTTTTTGGTGTATAAAACCTATACTCACGATAAAACCATTAGGGATAATCCAGTATTATTATCATTGTACTAATTAGCAAGTATTTTTAGTTCTGAACTGAGGAATGTTGCTAAATTAGTTTATCAAGGAAAAAGAAGGCCTTTTGTACCTTTGCTCAGGCTTTTGTTTTGTAGTCACAATAGGCAGTAAAGCATGCTGCACCTGATACCATGTGCCTTTTGTGTATTTGACACAGTAGGGCTGAAACTGGCATGCCCAGAAATGCTGTGAAGAGAGGGGTATATAGTGTAACAATTATTCTTTAATTAAGTTACTACTTTAGAACACTGTTTCTCCCTTTGTCCTCATCTGTGCGAAGTAATAGCAGATAATGACATCTTATTCCTGTGCAGTATTTCAGCAGGCCATCGTGATTGTAAAATTAATCTTAATAATAGAGCAAACCTTTTTAGATTTTGATTGACAGCAAAATCTTTTTTCTGTGATTTTGGTCAGAATAAAATTATAAGATATAGCTGAATCATGTGTCTGTCTTGGATAGTTTTATAGGGTGCTAATAATCACATGAAGTGACTGTTACAGACATGAAATATGATACAGTTACATAATATTTTGATGCATTTGGAGGATAAAGTTGAGAAAAGGTATATGCTCCTGTGGGGTTCAGTCCTATAAGTAGTCTTGTAAAAGGTCTTGAAACAGATTAATGCATTGGGTGAGTGTACTGCAAAGGAATTGTAAATGGGTTTGCCACCTTGTTAGCAGGCTGGATTCATTTATTTTGCTGCTTCCTTGTTGTTACAGGTCTGTAGCCTAAGTACAGTAAGTTACTGTTCTACTTCTGTTCCTAAATCCATTTGTGAACACAAAAGAAACCCAAATAATACCACACTCAAATTTAAGTTTTGTTGCTTATTTATTTATTTATTGATCATAGTTTAAGGTGTAGTTTTGTTTTGTTTTGCTTGGGGTATCTGCTTCAAAGATTAGGTGAGTGTTTTCGGCATAGTCATCAAGTTTCATGAAATGAACATACCAAAGTAAAAGTGAGATCCTAATGGTAATTTTGAAGTTATGAGAAACTACTAAGAAAGAAAAGAAACACCGCATTGTAACATTTGCTGTTACATTATTGATGGTGTCAGAAGATTCCGGAAGATGGGTTCAAGCTCACCAGTTATTTCAATATATTTTATAGACTTACAGCAGTAGCTTTTTGATTATGTGTGCTACAAAAATATGTAAATCTTAGAAGGTGTGGATGAGTTTGAGCACAAACAACACAATATATAATCAGTAAGCTTTGTAAGTGCATACAGGTGGTCAGTTGTGTAGGTTGTTGGTTCTGGAATTTACAGGTCCATCTGCAGAAGCAAAATGGAGATGTTATAAACCTCTCAGGTGTGGTTTTGGTTGAAAGGCTGGTGGAGCTTTTGGGTACTAAGAAGAGTTTGGTACTGTACTAAGAAGGCTGTAGTCTTTCGTAGCTTGCCAAGCCCATTAGTTGTGGTTCAGGAACTTACGGTGTTGCTGGTGAAGCCTGTGGAGCTTGTGAGCAGTGCAAGCCTGAGCCTGACAGCAGTCTCAGACCCCCAAGCAGCCAGAAGTAGATAGGCAGAGCAAAGGACTGTTGCAAATTGAGCCCTCGTCCAGGTTGGAAATAGATGAGGAAAGTCCATTTTTGATATGTATTTGTGGTTGTGTTGTGTCTGATAGCTCTAAAACTCCTGTTGGGCTTATTTGAAAGAAGAGTAGTCTCTCTTCTCCTGTGCAGCTTTTGGAATAGAGCCTGTGATAATGTGGTATTTTCTACAAAGAAAACCAGTGCTACTGTCTGCGTCTGCATTTGCATTCCCAAGCAGCTGACTGAAACTGGCAAAACCAGTCACTTAGGATTTGGGTTGAAGTTGGAATAATGCTGGTGATTTCATTCTGCTGCTTGAAAAACCAGAAGAAAAACCATGAATCTGCCTGAAGATCCAGGAAGCAGAGCTACATGGTTTACACTTTAGAATGTGTTCACAAACATACTTTTAGAATAAAGAACTTTTTAATCCCTGTTGAGATGGAATATATATATGTGGGGTTTTTCCAAGCCCTGAAGAACTTCTCAGTATATATATTGAAGCAAGCAGTGCTTAGGAAGGGTGGAAAAAAGTTAACTGTGAAAACAGGTGACTTGAGGGGAAAAAATTCAAGATATGAGCTGTGGCAATGAGTACTTGGGTTAAAAAGTTCTTAAAGATTACTTTTTCAGCGTTATTCTTTCTTCTTCATTGTCTACATTAGTATTGCCTACTCCCAGTTTGTCTGCATATGTTCTGCTTTTGTTCAATTAGTGTTGGAGAATAAATTTTTGTACCTAGAGTTTCCTAGCGTGAGTCTTCGGAATTGTATGTTTATTCTGCTGCTTCATTATGCCTTTCTTGCACAGCTCAACTGCTGAACCTATGACACATCTTATTAACTAGTTCTGGTTCTTCTGAAATAGGTGATTTAGCAGCTCTTGGGGCAATTATTTTTTTCTTTGCAGTAACTGCTGTTTGTATAACCTTCAGGAAACTGCTACTGCAGTGTGCCTCAAACTTGACCTGAAGGAATTGCCTGCAGGCATGAGAAGTCTTCTTAATGATTTAATTTCTGGTGCTCTTGAGGCATCAAACTAGGAAGGGAGTTTTTGTTGATTTCCTGTATATCTTCGTTGTGCTTAAATGTTACAAACATGTGTGCTCTGAATTGTGATTGTGTGGTAGTACTTTCTATGAGATTGATCAAATTTGATAGCGTGAGCCTAAATTTCTCTGCAAACAAACATACACAGTCAAACTGCAGTGATGAATGAACATCAGTCAAAATGGAATCAGAAGAGCAGTCAACTTGGCAGAAGCAGTCCCCAAGAGCCCTTGTTCTTACATTATATGAGTTTCAGAGCTGCAAATTTCAATATACTGTCCAAAGGTGAAGCTGGTGTCCAGCTGGCAAGTCTTTGGGAACAAGTTACTGAATTTACAAAAATATGCTTCTGCCGTATCAGGCTGATGCCTTAACAGAAGCACAAAGTATGCTCGAGTCTGCCTTGCATGTCTGGGTTTTCTCATTAGGAAGCACTTCTGCTGTTGCAGCACAGATTTCATTGCCTCATATCACAGCACACAACTGTCATTTTCTGATTTCATTTCAGCAACCTTAAGTGAACAAGGGGTGTGTTATCCTTAGCTGCCTAGGAAAAATACAGTTCAGATGAAAAGTGTTCTCAGCCCAGGCTTGATCATCTGTCTGATAGTATCAGTGAACTTTTCGTTAGTAATTTGACATAAATATTAAGACTGGTGAATCAGCTGGAGAGACAGCAGGGGAATTCTTCCTACATTTGTGTAAGACCAGGCAGAAGACAAACTAATTATCCTCTACTTGAGAGCAAATGAGGAATTCTAAGGACAGCTATTTTAGTGGCTGGTATGCTTGTAAATTTCTTGTTTCTTCTTAAAAATAACAGGTTTGGAGCAAGGTTTTCACACTTGGCTGTTTGTTTGCTTGAAAATGCTGAATGCTGCTGTTTATTCCCATGTACACACTGTCAAGAACAAATCTAATTTCTAGAATCTATTAATGCTTTTTTTTCCATTCCTATAAAATAAAGTTACCATATGTTCCTCAAGGCAAAGATTTGCTCTCTACTCAAGTCTGCATAAGGCCCCAAATCTCATTTTGGTTAAAAGTTATTGTTAGAAAGGTTTGGGAAAGTCCTAAAGGATATGCTTATTCTTCATTGTTTTGAATGTTTTGCTGACTTGTGACTGTCTCAAATGCAAGCAGTAAGTTGCATTCCTGAACTTCAGATATGTGTGGGTTCTTTTCCTCTTTGTACGTGTCACAACACGTTCCTTATTGCTTAAAAATGTGTCTGTAACCTTTGATATACTGCAAATTTAGGAACAAGTTAAAATCTTGATTTCTGAGAACAGGTGATGAGAGCATAAGCCATTTAAGTTCTTACAGGCATTGTATGTTATCTTCAGCATCTGTAAAACTTACTATTTTTTATGAAGTCTGATGTCCCTCAAGCATGCATCTTGATGTTACAGGTCTGCTGCCTTGAAGAGTCCTTGGAAATATTGTTAGCTTCTCATGGTAGCGTGCTTATGATTGCCTTATTGCAGACATTTTGGAGAGTCATGAAAATAGCATTTGAGAAACAAGAATCAGGAAATTTAATAGCATCCAGCAGTATCACAGTATACATGCTGTATATTTTAGATTCTTTGTAAACAGTTGACATCGAAGAAGACACTTGATTTTGAGGTGATTTAGGCAGAATGGAGGGTTGCAGAGTGAATATTGAAGCATGAAGTTCATGTCTTTCTTGTTAACTGGGTATGTATTTCTTTTCAATTTTAGGTTGGAAGCGGTAAGCACACAATGAATGAGCACCTACATGTTGGTAGCCATGGACAAATCCAGGTTCAGCAGCTCTTTGAAGATAATAGTAACAAGAGAACCGTTCTGACAACACAGCCAAATGGACTTACAACGCTAGGCAAATCTGGATTGCCAGTGGTTCAGGAGAGACAGACAGAGAGTGCCCACAGGCGACAAGGGAGCTCCAGCTCCTTAAAATCTACAGAAGGAACGGGGAAGGTGAAAGCCTCTGTTATCACACCAGAGCAAGCAATGAAGCAATACATGCAAAAATTAACAGCTTTTGAGCATCATGAGATTTTTAGCTACCCTGAAATATACTTCTTGGGTCCAAATGCAAAGAAGCGGCAAGGTGTGCTTGGTGGTTCAAACAACTGTGGGTATGATGATGACCAAGGGTCTTACATTCAAGTACCCCATGATCATATTGCATACAGGTATGAAGTTCTGAAAGTTATAGGGAAAGGAAGCTTTGGGCAGGTGGTGAAGGCCTACGATCACAAGATGCATCAGCATGTGGCACTAAAAATGGTGAGAAATGAAAAACGTTTCCACCGCCAAGCTGCGGAAGAAATTAAGATCCTGGAACACCTTCGGAAACAAGATAAGGATAACAACATGAATGTTATTCACATGTTGGAAAACTTCACATTCCGCAGCCATATCTGCATGACATTTGAGTTGCTGAGCATGAACCTTTATGAATTAATAAAGAAAAACAAGTTTCAGGGCTTTAGCCTGCCTTTGGTTCGGAAGTTTGCCCACTCGATTTTACAGTGCTTGGATGCTTTGCACAAAAACAGAATCATTCACTGTGACCTTAAACCTGAGAACATTCTGTTGAAACAACAGGGTAGAAGTGGTATTAAAGTGATTGATTTTGGCTCAAGTTGTTACGAGCATCAGCGTGTCTACACTTACATTCAGTCACGGTTTTACCGTGCACCCGAAGTGATCCTCGGTGCTCGTTATGGGATGCCCATAGATATGTGGAGCTTGGGCTGTATCCTGGCAGAGCTTCTGACCGGTTATCCACTTTTACCTGGAGAAGATGAAGGAGATCAGCTGGCTTGTATGATTGAACTATTGGGCATGCCTTCTCCAAAACTCTTAGAGGGATCCAAGCGAGCGAAAAACTTTGTGAGCTCTAAGGGTTATCCCCGCTATTGCAACATCACAACCTTGTCTGATGGCTCTGTAGTACTTAATGGTGGACGCTCTCGGAGGGGAAAACTGCGTGGCCCACCAGAGAGCAGAGAGTGGGGTAATGCATTGAAGGGGTGTGATGATCCCCTCTTCCTTGACTTCTTAAAACAGTGTTTAGATTGGGATCCTGCTGGCCGTTTGACACCCAGCCAGGCTTTGCGGCATCCCTGGCTAAGGAGACGGTTGCCAAAACCTCCAACTGGGGAAAAGGCCTCAGCAAAGAGAATTTCAGAGAGTACTGGTGCTATAACTTCAATTTCCAAGTTACCTCCGACTTCAAGCTCAGCTTCAAAACTGAGGACTAATTTGGCACAGATGACAGATGCCAATGGGAATATTCAGCAAAGAACAGTGTTGCCGAAACTCGTTAGCTGAGTTTGAAAAACCCAATGCTGTTAATATGAGAGATACAATGTGGCTGAGCCTTATTTGTATGAAAAATTAGCTCAGTTATGCATTTTTATTTGCTCAATAAATCGATTCATTTGTATCTTTCAGCACTCATTTTAAATGTAATTTTAAATGTTAATTTTGTTTTTATAAAAATACGGGGACAATGCTTTAAGTTTTTATACTTATTTTTTAAAATGTTTGTCTTCTACAGTACAATTAGCCTTACTGTAACTAGTGTGACACAGTAATAAACATCAGTGGCAGGCCACTGGTTACAACATGACTGTCATGCATTGCAGCGTGGTATCAAAGGTATTAACCTTTCTCTTCCATGGTTCATATTAGTTTTAACCTGGGATAAATTTGAAAGACTACCTTTTGGATTTTATGGGTTTGGTCTGGATTCTGTGCACACTCACATCTATGACTGACTGGACTCCAGGGAGAATACTCAAAAAATACAGTTAAGCACTTGTAAACTTGTAGTTTAAAGTGGAGCCATAGCATGTTCTATTGTCATTTTTCATGTGGTAGCCCAGAGAAAGTCATGGTATGACTAAAGGTACTGTGACCTCCTATGGAATACTTTCTCTACTTAAAAGCTATGGGCTTTGATTAAAATGATCATTTAAACATAATGCAAAAAATAACATCGGGGCTAAAATGACTCTTACTTTGCATGCCATGTGGTAGAGTGAGAGGAACGGGTGGTCTTGGAAAGCATGAAAATGGCAATATGTCTGTTTCTCTGAAAGTGGCTGGTTAGTTGGTAAAGCAAAATTGTTCTGAACTTCGTTTCAGGTCTGTAACATTGAGCATTCACACAGGTTCTCCTTTTTTATTTTTTGGGTTTTTTTCCCCCCATCTCTTCTGTTTTTTTTCTAATGTGCAGCTTGATCTCCTAAAATCACATAGGCAGAAGTGCTCATTCTGTCAGTTTTATACTGTAACTTCCAGACTGTTAAACTACATGGATTTCAAGGTTGCTTTTATTTCCTCTGACAATGTTTGAGCGACTCTGACTTCTGTGGTGCATTTACACTTCAGATCAAATCTGCATGTAGGAGCTAACATGGTGTTACTACATTGCTTCCTGTAGAGGAGTACTTCACCTTAGACAGCTTAACTGTAGAAGGAAAGATCCTCAGTGGAAAGGTTTTCAGTTGGACGACACCATCCTAAATAGTTTCTAATAAGGGAAAATTATCAAAGCAAAACTAAGTGCTTGGAATTTGATTTAATCTTTGGCATTTGTAGGTGAAAATTAACTCTGAAAGAACAGTTAGAGATATGTGTAGATTTGTTCACGTGTGTGTGTGCTAATGCTTGGTTTTTCTTTTTTACTTTTAACTGCATTCATGGAAGAAGGATGGTCTACTAAAGAATAGTATCTAAACCTACGAGAGAGGTATTCACATGTTGTAGCATGTTTTCAACAGCAACAGTTTGAAATCTGAGATCAGTATTTTAACGCGTACAATGGCTGTGGTCTACATTGGATGTATAAAACATATGAAAAGGGAATTTTAAACAAAGTAGAACAATCCATAAGGGTTTATGGATGTTAGAACAAGACATACTAGAATGGATTGCATTAAACCTCAGTAACTTTACTTAAAAACAACATTTATATGCACAGATTTTACTGAGTTACTTGTACAAATTATGAAAATTACTTAAAGCATGGTCCCCTGAGAGGCCAAGAAAGTTTCCGGTTAAGTTCTCCTTCATATTGGTTAATTTACCACTTACAGCTTAATTTTTGTTTGTTGGTTTGTTTTATTTTTGAATTTAATATAAGACTGGGGGAGGGATATTAAGAAAAAAAAAGACAGAATTCTCAGGAAACATATCGCTGAACTTCTTGCCAAAAAGTCAACACCTAAAGAAGCTCCAAAATAATTTCTGAGTAGAGGATGTTATTTGTTGATTGATAAATGTAAAAATTAGACTGTCAATCAACCGTTTTTCTTTCTTTTTAAAATAAAAAGATAACTTCTTGCCTCTAGTCAAATTAAATTATTTCGTGGTAACTGTTCACAACTTTATTCAATATGTGTAAGTGCAATATGTAAACATGTGTGAAATCATGTTAAAAATGAAATATAATACTTCTAAGAAAAGTGGGGTTTAGAATATTAATATCCAGTAAATTATGGTCAGTAAATTCTAAGTCTGGAAAAGAGATATATTAATTTTAATGTAAAATTAACTAACTCTCATGACTGTGGGAATACAATACTATGTATTTTTCTACAGTAATGGAATCTTTACTTCCTCCACCACCTGCTTGGCTTTACCACTCCTTTCTACCTTAACTCTTCCTGCAGAAGTTGGGAAATAGGGATGCTGATGTTAATGGTGAAAGCAGGATCATGTCCCTTGATATTTTTTAAAGCAGACATTGATACGTGTTCCTGCCTTTTGTGACAACTTAAGGTGAAAACATTCATGATGTTCATGGGTCATTAATGGGCTACAACCACTAAATTTTCTTTTTCATGTAACCAGTTCTTAATGCCAATAATGCGTTTATGATCCACCTTATTCATAAATGCTACCGGAAACTTAAAGGCCAAACTATAGTGTGAAGAGCTATTTTTTTAACCCAGATACAGTGGAACTTCCTCTATACTAAAGGAGCAGCTACATCAAGGTTTTTAAGTGATGTAGCTGCATTTTATTGTAGCTTATTTATACCTGTAAAAAAGGCGGGGGGGAGGGGGGAAGGACGTTGCCTCTTGCTTTGATGTGATTTTATTCTAAGGGCTCTGATAATTAGGCTGATAGAAGTTGGCTTGGAAACAGTGCTTAGTCTCACATGTTACCATTGTCTGGGGATGTCTGAGCTATTTTCAGATTTAGTAACAGCACAGTGTTGTCTTTGGTTGCAGTCTCACTTGGCTCAGTTTCTTGCACCACTGGTGTGTTCATTACCACTTAAATGTTGGAACAAGAGAGTGATGCAAGATGTGTAGATTAAGGATAGAGGATGGATTGTGCCCTTGGTGTTAACAATGTGCCTTTTGTTATAAATGCATCTTGGCCTCTTTAACCCTTGGAATACTGCTTAGTAGGGATGAAATCTATTTTTAAGTGCTATACCTGTCTTAAAACATCCTGTAGATGATCGAGGCCTTAATAGAAACAATAAGGCAATCACACTGCTAGGGTGGAGAGGACACTCTGTTCTTGTAGTACCGTCTCATTAAGGGGTTAAAGATGGCCCTTCCTCATTGGTTGTACTTTAACATCAAATTGATTTTTTTTTTAATAATTTTTTTGTTGTAGTGACACTAGACAGGAATCAACTGTATTTGTAAAAATTTACCTCAAACTCTTTAGTTTTATAGTGTGATTTAATCCCAGGGCATTTGGTATGAACCAAAGTGCATTCCTTTTATATGTGCCTGGCTCTTATAAAAGTGACCAGGGATTTTTACAATTTGGGTGCAAGGCACTTAAGCCACTTTTAACTTGGTGGGTGGTTTGGAGTTATAAATGACTTCATGGGAATGTTGAAAACACTTAAAAGACATAAGTAGCATCGGGCAATATTAAAATCTTTAAGGAAGGGTATGCATTATTTAATGCTCTCCATTTGTTAATTTTTTTCCATCAGTAATATTTGTGATAAATACAGAAAGAACTTTTTTTACGGTCAGCAAAGATTAGAATATTGCCCAGTGTAATGCTATGGTAGCATTTGAATAAAATAACATTTGTGAATTATTGTTTCTAGGGGCTTGTACATCTCTGCTACAAATTGTAATTATTCAGTTCAACTGCTACAATTGCGTCTAAGCAGTAGCTTGGGTTTTTATTGGGCAATGACTTAGACACGTGACTGTAATATGCTGCAACTGTGTGTACTGAAAACATGTGAAAAATGATTGAATGTGGACTGTGTATATATTTATGTATAATTTTCTGTGAGATGCTGCTGTTGCCACTTAACATTAAAGATGTTGTAGTGGGTTTTAATCCTAGTGGCCAGTTTTATGATACTGTATGTATTGTACAGCTGATGACAGGAGTTAAGACTGTTCTAGTGAATATTTGTTACATTTTATTGTTGTGGCCAGAGATCATTTCAGAATAAAATTTTATGTCCTACTTTGATTCTGTCCACTGTACTTTGGGGTTTTTTGTAGTCGTAAAGAGAGCCCTTGGAATGAGGAAAGCCCTTAAATGTGGAAAGCTGTTAAATGTGGAAAGGCCTTCTCCTCGCCTGCTCAGTCAGTGGCAGCAGTGCCTTTGTCCCCAAGCTTTCTTGCTGGTATCTGTATATAGCAATTACTCATTGCTGGAGGATGACTCTTCTACTGCTTTATGTGTCTTGACAGCCTTGAATATTGCCCAAAGGCTGCTTTTGCCCTGTGGTTTCTAAAGTTCTTCTCAGGACTTAGAAAGTAATGTTTTGTATTTTTATTTGCCCCCTATTAGAGAGAAAAGATCTTTGGCAGGAATTTTGTGGACATGGCTGTTCTAACTTTTTTTAGCTGCTTTTGACATATTTTTTAAAATAACAGTATGTCTGATTTTATAAGAAATACTTGATTGAGACAGGTACAGTGTGTATTCTTGTTCTTAAATCTGCTTTTAAAAGACCCAGATTTCTGCACTGTTTGTGTCAGACTGAGTTTTCAGGGCTTGTCAGACTTTGTGAAGTCCCAGGATAGTGAGAACATACTAAACAGGCTAGACTGAGCCAAGTTCTGTTCATGAATACATCCAGAGGAATTTCACCGTTTAGGGCAGAGCTGCCTCATAGGTGATTGGCAACATTCTCTACTTGGTAATTTCCATATAACACCTGCACCCAGAGCAGTTTCTCTGAAAAGCTTTCTGGTTTGGGTGAGACCAGGCTGAAATCAAGGGATTTTAATTGGACTTTTTTAGTGTTTCCTAGTCAGCATAGTTGGGAGATTTTAGAGCACAAACCCCATCAGTATTAAGTATAGATAGATACAGTTTACAGCCCCAAAGAGCAGTGAGCCAAAAATCACATCTTTGTGGCCTGTTTGTGATTGTGTTGTTCTGAGGACAAAGGCCTTTCTTTGGTTTTAGTTAGTTAAACTTTTTAATTGACAGAAATTTTAACTAACTCACTCCAGCTCTCTAATCCTCTTGCCAACTTCTGCACTCTTTTGTCACCTTTGTTTTCTCATTTGAAGAAGGGTCAGGGCCTTCTTACTTCATTTCAGTTATCTGGAAGTTGGCTTTTGGCCTGTGCCATTCTCTGAGACTCCCAGGAGCTGGTGGGGAATTTGTGTTGCCTTCTGCCAGCACTTCCTTCCAAGTCTTTAAGAGCTCAGGTCTCTCCCTAAAATGGAACCCTTGGAAGCCCACCCTGAATGACAGTCTGTAGTTGCTGTTATCTCCACAGTGCTTCCTGTTGTGAAAAATCTGTCTACCTTTGGATATCAGCTGTGCATCTCTTATTTTTACTGAAAACTCAGTGAAGAATGCAAGAAGTGTAATGTTCATCAGGTACCGTGTTGTTCTCTTACAGATGCTGTTGCTTCTCTTCAAAATGCCGTCTTGTCCCAGTTTTTAACGATCTGCTTATTGAAAGATCCAGCAGGAGTTTTACTCTTGCTCAAGGCTTAAGAAAAGAAAAAGGTACTATGGAATGTGTCTGTATAGGGCTGCCCTATGGTCAGGAGTTAATATGGAGAGGGAAAAAAGGCACTGGTAAGACAAATAGGGCCATGTTTTGGGTAAGCATGATCTTTCCGGGGTTCCATAGAGGTTTAAGAATGTCAACAGTATCAGGTTGAGAATGGGGAAGTCTTAAATGCTTCTCAGTGTCTTAAACAATTGGTAAACTATTAATCCTGTGGAAAAAAATAATTTTGAAAGCCTGTCATTTAAACTATATGCTAATAATTAAAGGATAGCATTAAAGAATATTTTCTGTAGCTACAACTTTATAAACATTATTATACATTTATTTTCAAAATGTGATTTATAGTTCTGTTACACTGCTAGCATCATCTTATGGTTTATATTTTTTTGCTCCAGAGAGGAAGAAAATTCCTTGTCTTTTTCTCGAGTGTGTGGTACTAGACATCTCTCAGCCATCAGATAGGCTTTATCAGAGTTAAAGTGGCATCGGTAGAACTGGTTTCTGTTCTTTTGCAGAAATCTTCTGCCACTCCTGGAACTGGGGTTTCTCTGTGTCATTTTTCCTCTTTGATTGTGTCTGCTGTTTGCTTGCTTGTTCATTTGTTTGTTTTTAAGAAGTGCTTTCCAGCCTCTGGCTGTGGTGAGTCTTGGATCTCTGCCAACTATCAAACACATCGGCATAGGGAATAACTGCAAGAACAACGGTTCTTTAGCTTTTTCCCAACAATAAACAGAAAGTCTAGCTCAGTACCAAACTCCTAAGACAGGGAAAGCACATTCACCTTCAGCTGCTGGATCCACACTGGCTGTTAATCTTGTTTAATTTCTGCATGAAGTTTGGTGGAAATGCCAGGTGCTGCAGAATGAAATGGCTGTGTCCATCACTTTGAGGGGGAAAACGAGACTACAGTGGAATGTCATGACATCTTCTTTGAGAATATCAGGGATAGAGATGGAGCTAGGGAAGGTTTTGTTGAGAAATTCTTGTACTAGAAACTCTGCATAACACCTTGGGAAGTGGTGATACAGTGTTCCTGCTAACAGAGTGGGAACTATTTACTCTGTTTTGCAGACTTTACTGTGGTTTGGTTATCTGCAAGCTGCATGTAGCTATGCATACCTTAGGTACCTAAAGATAGTGTCTGGAGCATCTGTGAACAGTGAAATATTATTTTGTCACTAACATGGGCACTGGGAAATCCAAAGGTTCTCATTCAGAGATGAGACCATCTGACCCGACATCGCAGCACCCAAAATGCATTTAAGACTAAATGCAAAATCCATGTGTTGAAATGCAAAGCATTGCTGTGAACTGTTAAACCGTGATTGAACATAGAATGGGAGAGAAATGTCCATGAAGCAGAAAAGCAATTGACAATTGTTTTATAAAGACTTTTGAGCAGGTTTCAAGTATAATACTGATTAATTTAAGGCTACCTCTTAAATTTAATAAAAGTGGTCTGAATAAAGACAATAATAATAATAATATTTTTGTTTCAGCTTCAATGTGGCAGTAAAAATTCCACATTTAATTATTTTTCCCCCTTGTCTTGTAGACACTACAAATCTGCTTTCCACAAACCATCTAGGTATAGACATCTACTCTAATATCAGCTCCCGATGGATAAGCAGGACCCAAAATTAAGGAATGTGTGTGTATACAAAGTATATGTATAGGTATGCATGTGCATGCACATATATGACTCTGAAAAACAAACCCAGAAATTCTGCAGGCATTCTTGGTGGTGCTTTACAAAAAAAAAAAAAAGAGATGTAGCTTTGTTTTCCCTTTGTCTCTTTGAAGTTTCAGTGTAAGTAATTTTTGCATTACACACACATCAAAGCCATTTCTCACTGCTGTACTCATTTCACCATGGGGGTGCACACAGTGAACCTCAGCTTTCCTGCTGGAGGCAGAAGGTGCTCAGTGAGCAGCAGTCAGGTGTCACCCCATGACAGGTGGTCCTGTCACATTTTCTGAAGTGGACCTTCATCAATTAGAGAGCTGTTTTGTAGCTTACCCTGCTTGGCGACTGAAATAATTCTTTTGTGGTTAAAGCCTGAGTCCATGTGCTTAACTTGGGTTCATAAACTTCAGCTGAGAAAGAAATCCTGAGTTTGTAAAGTCCACAGCTGGAATCAAAAATGGGTTTCTAAACATCCTAGTACTTGTCTCATCCAACTGTGACACTTATAAAATGGCCTTTAAGATTTGAAAGGCTTTTCCAAAGGTGTGTGCAGAGAGTGCTTTGCCCAGGACAGCCCTTGACTGATGGCCCTGTCTATGCTGCTCACAGATGGCTTTGCTGTTGGCTGCCCTGGGAGGCTGGCGCTGCTCCAGCACTTCTGGCTTCCTCAGGCTACTCGGAACACTTCACGGACAAAACCACTGAGCAGCATTGCTAAGGAGAAACTAAACATTTGTGTCTCAAGGACCGTGCCCACTGCACAGGAGACCACACTCTCCTTGCCTGGGTTTCAGTCCTGTGAGCTGTTCTTTGCCACTGGACCTGCTCCTCCACAGACACCTCCCAGTCCTGCCAGCACCCATCTCTGTGCCCTGTTGGGGTGGGAATGAGCAGGTCTCATTCCTCCTGAGTTAGCCCATCACTGCCTACAGCTCTATGTGCAAATTTCTTGCCAAAGGCAGTGAACAGCTGGTCTGGTGCTTCCAAGGCAAAGTTGCTGCCATAGGGTACCCAGCAGGATGCTGCAGCCCACTGGTGTGGGCCCAGCTGTGCACCTGTAAAGAGGTGGCACTGGCCCTGCTCCCTGTGGGGTGCTCCTGTCCCTAACAGGGTGTGGAGGCAGGGACATTTTCCCTGTCCTTTGGTGCACAGCAGAGCCGAAGTGTGATGCTTAGGTGAGTGCTCTCATGCTGCAGGAGGAGGAGGAAAGTTCTCCCTACCCTGAGACTGGTAGCATCAGGCAGAGCAGCTTAGCACCTGTCAGGGTGGGATGTGAGGAAGCTGTAACACACTGTTCCATTGGCACAGGGGGGAATGTTTCAAATCACAAGCGTTTGCAGATGGCCTGTCTTAATTAGCTTTGACAAGTACCTAAGTTACTTTGAGTTACACCACAACAAGATCCTGAAGCTTTCATTTTTGACACTTTTAAATAAAGCTTTTTCCCTCCTCCTGCTACAGCATTCCCATGTTTTGTCCATATAAAGTTCCTGAGAAGAAATAAGATCTTTACGTAGCTTAGGAGCTATATTTTGATTGACTCAATGACTTATAATCAGAAGGTAGCTCCTGCCAGCGCTCTTCATCTGTTGAATGAGAATTGCCTGCAGCAAATCAATGCCAGCAGAGCTGACAGAAAAATACACTGGTGCTTTCTTGAAGCAAATACCTTGCAACCCCAATTTCCCTCCTTCCTCATAGTGACTCAGGCAAATTATCTTTATGGCCAATGACTACAGGAGTTACAGGAGTTCACTCCAGAGGCCATTAGCAGAATACTTACCCATGCAGTTATTGATGGTCTATTATGTGGGAGCAGTGGTGCTGGCAGCCTTGTTAGAGCCCCTGAATAAACTCTGTGTGAAAAGAAGCTGAAGGCAAATGTGCCTCTACCTTTGAAGGATGCAAAGCAGAAGCCTTTCCTCACCTGGTAGAAGACACTTGGTCTGATTGCTAAAAATCATCTAGTTCTGGACTGGACAAGATTAGAAGCAGAAAAAAATGGCTGCTATGGGCCTTTGAGGAGATACAAATGGGTTTTTTTTTTCTCCTCTGATGAAATTATGGCATAACAGGCCCCTGGAATATTCTAGCCAGGAAGGTGTTGGGCACACAATCCATCTCAGCTGCAGCAGAGGATCAATATAGGACTCTTTGTTCCCAGTGTTTTGGTTTTCCCTTGGCTGAGGTGGATCTGTGTCTGCTGAGGTAGACTTTGGCTGAGGTGGGTCTGTGAGGTGTCTACTGGGCAGACAAATTCCCCTTTTGGACAAAGCTGAGGAAATCCTTGTGAGCTACCCTGTCTATAGATGGGCAGGTTGGAGAGACAGGGAGCATGGTGGTTGCAAAAAAAGTACAGTAAGTAATAAACAAGGGATCACTTTTCTTCCTCTTGGTGATTTCATCCAACTCTCTATTGCATTGGACTTTGGTATCAAAACACAATCACCTGCTTGAGCCATGACTGCCCTATATATAAAAAAAGCAGATACAAGCACATAAACTCAGCAGACTAAAAATAGAAGTTACCTGTGGAGTACTATTTCATTTCCCTCATGGGGAAATGAAGAGTTTTACATTTGTATATTTCTTTTCTATCTTCCAAGCAAGATAAACAGAACTTTTCTGGGAGCATAGGGCCTAAAGGGCATCCACTGTCACAGTAGATATAATTTCATAAAATCCTTTATCTAAATGTACTGTTTACTACAAAAGTAGTTAGCTTACTAGCACCTACTGCTTCTGTTGAAAGGCTGCTATAAAACACTGTTTCTCTGATGGTTAGAAAAGTGCTCTTAGCACATTTGATCTGCTCTTAGCACATAGGTGATGATTTTTTTCATACTATTTTTTCTTGTGCCAACATTGTCTTGAATGATTCTTGAATGACTGAATGATTGATTGAATGATTCTTCTGCCATGGTGGTATTTGGACATATATTTATAAAGTGTAATTGTATCCCCCTCAGCCTTTCCTTTGCTAGGCTAGTGCTATGGAGCTATATTTGTCTCATCAGTGAAACTAACTCCCCATGCTTGTCTTACTAGATGTCTGCACCTGTTCTAGCTTCAGTTCAGCTTTCTTGGAGCTGTGGCTGGCATCCTGCTGGTCGTCCCACCAGGGATATGCACACTATGAAAAACACCCTTCCCTGCCCACTGCCATACTTCGCCCAGAGCATCCCAGGATTTTTCTTCTCTGTGTCATGCCAGCAGCTCCATTCAGGCCATTCTTGAGTTATTTGGCTGCTCCCCTGCTTCCTTGTGCTGTGCACAGATGATGACATGCAAGTCACAGTACAATTTCTCTTGGCTGGTATGTGTCTGCTTGGCTTTGTTCTATTAGATTTCCATTGCCTTATTGTGAGAAATGAAACCTCATGATTCCTGTGAGTATATGTAATTTGAGCAGCTGGAACTTTTAGGAAAACATTAGAAATTATGTGACTGTAAGGAAAAAATAATCATATTCAGCATTCATTTTCCAGAGATATGTTTCAGATGTGATGCAGTTGGCTCTAATCAACATTGGTACACAAAGGTGTTGCCATTACACCAGAAGAAAAACTTATGTTGTCAAGTCTCATGATTTCAAGTGATGTTTTTCCTCAAATGCTCTCTCCTAGAATTGTTATTACAAGTTAAATGTTCTAACTTTTACTGAAATATGCTTCTAGTTTCAGAAAGAAGAATGTTGTAAACGCCAAATCCAGAGAACAATTCCTGTGAACTCAGGAGGGACAGATTACAAAAAGAAAGCAGGTTTAACTCCAAGACTACTGAATTTGCAGGGCATGCAGCAATAGTGCTAAGGTTTTCAGAGCATTTAGAGTCTTCATTGCTACCAGACGATATGAAATAGTACTATTTGACCTAAAAATCCTGGTTTTCTACACATCTAATTGAGAGTTTTTGATTGATGTCTTTCCTGGAAAGACATCAAGTCAGAAGTGGTGGGACTTGCTGAGCCATACCTGGCTATCTTGCGTTGAAATGTCTTATGCTGAGGACTCACATACATCCTTCTACTCTAAAAAGACACAGGGAAGGAAGATGATAAGAAGAAAGCAGCCATGGAAAGCAGAAAATATTTAAGGTTGCTGGGGTGAGTTTAGTGCCTGTGAGGAGCGGATAATGAGGCTGAACTTTGCCATGCATGCTCCTATCATGGGTCATGAGAAAGCCACATATGGGCTGGCCCCTGCCTCTGCCAATTCCCACTCCTATGTCACTCATGAAAGGGTAGCAGCTGGTGAAATGGGTTGGCTGTGCCAAGTTTCAGGCTTCAGTAGGATTCACAAATGAGTTTAAGACAAGATTTGAGGGCTTGTCTTCACAGGTGGTGTGTTTAGATGGTATTGACCCTTACTGCTGTCTGTGCTATACTATGTTCATCCCAAATGTAGGGATTTCTCCAAAAAAAAGCAAAGATGCATTGATGACCAGGAGGAAGCTTCAGTGGAGGTGTTCACTGCCTGTCCTCTTCATGCTGTTTAACAGTGAAGTAGGAATGGAGTTCTCTTGCAAAGAAAGGCTTCTGCTTGGGATTTTTTCTGCCTTTTTCTTCAATACAAAGTTTCCTGGACAAGCTAAGAGAATGCAGTGAATGGAAGCACAAGACAATATTATGGATGACTGAATTAAAGTTGGAAAAAAAAAATTTCAAGTACATTTTGAATATTTATTTTGAAATATTATCAAAAGCAGGAATTTTTAAATCTTAGGTTTTCTTTTGGTTTTATTCCTGCACTTTACAATTTTTTTCATTCCTTTTCAGCAATTGCTGCTTCTTTTTTTTCTTTTTTTTTTTGCCTTCTTTTTTTTTTTTTTTTTTTCCTTTAAAGAACTTCTGGATGCCAACATGACTTTTTTGTCTGCAGGAGATTAGGCAAACGAATGCAAAGGGTGACAGAGAGGAGGACTCAGCCCTACCATCCAGAGGCAGGTTTCTGGGAGGACCTACTTTCCCTTCACTCTGCTGTTATGAATAGATTGATCTTTTTTGTGTGAGTGTCACGGCTCAGAGAAGTCAGTTGGCTGGTGCAGAGTGGGGAGCAAACTCAGCCCAAACAGCACCGAGCCACAAGACACTCTTTATTTGCTTATAGGTAGGTTTACAAGATGCAAAGAGAGTGAGAAAGAAGGGCATTGCTTGGCACTAACACTCCCTCTATTGGAAAAAGAGTATTTTCCCAGGAATGTGCATTATATTCCTAGAATAATGTAAATTAAAGTGACCAGCATGCAAACCAAATGTCCTTAATTTACTGGAAAAGGGGCTGGGCAACCAGGACATTATCTTCCATTATGCAGAGAGCAAGGAAAAGTAGTACAGCACCAAAGTTAACCATGTTTTAAAAGTCACTGCACTAGATGAAACTTAGACTTGCAAAAAACCACAAAATTACGAAAAAATTTAATTAATTTACAGTCCACTGCATGGTTTCCATTCTCCTGACATGGCACCCAGCAGGTCCCTGGATCTCCCACTGCTATCAAATTCATGAGTTTCTAAACAGAGAGGATCCTTTGGCTTCTGCTGCCCTTAACAGAAAACAAGGCTGTGGTGGCACAGCACAAACATATTTTGCAGCTGACATGGTTTCTGTACTCCCCAAAGAGGCTGGCAACACTTCTGTTCACCAGCCAGCTCCACAGAAAAGTTTTGGGTGAGGAAACAGCATCTGACTCCACTAAAAGCTGGGAATTTACTTATCACAGCATTTATCTCACAGGTAGGTAAGAGGAACTTTTTTCCAGCTGCCTGGAACCAGCTGGGGAGGCCACGCTCCCCTTTGTGGGCAGCAGGTCAGGGGAGGTGATTCTCCCCTCTACTCTGCTCCCATGAGGTCCCACCTGGAGGGCTGCATCCAGCTCTGGCCTCCCTGACATGTGAAGGACAAAGACCTGTTGGAGTGAGTCCAGAGGAAGCCTTGAAGATGATCACAAGGCATTTGGAGCACCTCTGCTATGGAAAAAGGCTGAGAGCTGGGGGTGTTCACCCTGGAGGTGAAGGCTCCAGAGAGACCTCAGAGCCATCCTGTGCCTGAAGGGGCTCCAGGAGAGCTGGAGAGGGACTGGGGACAAGGGATGGAGGGACAGGACAAGGAGGGAATGACTTCACACTGACAGAGGCTGGATTAGACAGGATATTGAGAAGAAATTGTCCCCTGTGAGGGTGGGCAGGCCCTGGCACAGGGTGCCCAGAGAAGCTGTGGCTGCCCCTGGATCCCTGGAAGTGTCCAAGGCTGGATGGAGCTTGGAGTAACCTGGGATAGTGGAAGGTGTCCCTGCCCATGGCAGGGGGGTTGAAATGAGAGGAGCTTTAGGGTCTCTTCCAACTCAAACCACTGGATGATTCTGTGATTGTTTAAAGCAACCTGGCAGGAGTGGTGGTACCAGCAGGTAACTTCAAAAGCCAGAGCTCCAACCTTAGAATGTGCAGCTGGATGCAAAATGCTTTGTATATGGTCACACTCTGCATCACTGGCAGTGCTGGGAAGGCTTTGGGATGCCCTCCCACCTTTGGATGTGGACAGCTGTAAAAGCCAACTCCCAGCATTTAACATGAGTTTAACAGGTTTAAGCCTGTTTCCCCACATTAGGCATGGATGCATAGACTGGAAGAACAGGAGATTAGCACATGGTGCTCACTGGAGGAGAGACATTCACAAAGCAGGAGGGATTTAATAACTGTGAGCTCCAGCCAAAAAAATAACCCATTACAGGTTTTCTAGTGTGAGCCATGAAGATCTCAGTATCTCTTTGTATGACACTCATAAAAGAGAAAGGGAAGGATGAACCTGATTGTGGGCAGAATGTCTGAAACCTGAAGGAAATTTAAGCAAAAATGCAATTTAAAAAAATAATGATCATTTGCTAATATGGGACTGGATTTGTGAAGAAAGGATACAAAAATAAGTTCTGTCAAAGCCAGGACTCCAACGTTTTGGAGGATCTTTGCAAATATTTTTTTTAATTCAACTATTAAAAATCAACGTGTGTCACAAAATCAGTGATAGATATTACACCGTTTTAAATATATCTTTTTGATTTTTTTGAAAGACTGAACATTTCAAAACTATCTGAAGAAACTTCCTTTTTCTCTGCTCAGAAAAAAATAATATTCTTAAAGGAATGTTGCCTCAACATTGCCATTTTTCAGATATATCTGCAGACAATTTTCAAATACCCCTGCAGTGAGAAACACTGAGTTTAACCCAAGTATTGCCATATCCAAGCAGAACATGGCCATAAGAAGAGCTGCCTGGCACTGGCAAACAGAACCAGACAAAATCCTAGAGAGCAGGCCAGCTAAACTAGTGGAGCTCTTCTCACTAAAATCTACAGATTGCAATTTATAACTTAAAACTGTATTATCTTCTTCTTTAGCAATATAATGATCTATACTTCAATTCCCTTCAAGCCCCTCATGGAGCCTTGCTCTGCTCTGCCTAGGAGAAGTGACAGCAACACAGGACAAGGCAGAAAGGATGAAGCTGAATTGATCACACTTTTATTTTGGTGAATATATTCTTTCACTCCAAGCCTCACATAAAACAGCCCTGCTTCTATTGGGTTTTTCTGAGACTCCAAAATAAATACACATCCAGAAGACTTATTCTCATATTTCCAGCTACAGCAGAGGCATCCAGGGTTTTGCTTCTCCTACCTTGGATGTACTTGCCTGTGTTGGTTCAGAAGCAGACTAACACATAGGACCTTAAATTCTGTATGACTCTGTGTAATGTAATGAACACCAACAGACTTTAAATCTCCTGTATCTCATGGGTGCATTTTATTGCATTATATGGCAAAAAATCCAAGAAAAAAATTTTCAGAGAGAAAAAAAAATCAAAAATGAAAAATACATTGCTACTGAATTTTCTAGCAATATCACAGGAATGTGATCTCCCCTCAATATACATACTGATGATCTATTTGGAATTTTTATCCGCAGTTATGAAGTAAAAGAAAATGTTATTCCCTCAGAGGCCAATTTTCATCTGCTCTGGAATTCTCATTTAAACATCTCAGAGAACACTTTTCCTTCTCTGATATTACCCACTGTTCGTCTGGCTCAAGGCTCATATCTGTTACCGTGTGAGCTAGGTACAAAGAAATTCCTAATCATATTTCTGACAAGAGTCCTCACAATCTAGTTGGCCGCCACCATCCCATTTCCAGTATTTCACCAGTAAAAATGTAGGAAAGGTTTAGTCTCCTTTCACCCAGCATGTGCAACTCCCATTACTGGGAGTCACCACATGTGTGCAGATCAAGGGGTTGGATTGTTTAAGGAGCTGAACCTCAGGCGCTGCTGCCAGGGCTCCCTTTCGGGTTCCAAGATGTAGATATATATTGAAGAGTTTGCAAGAGTGGAAGCAAATGCTTGGATCCTCCTCTCCTGCTGACATCCATCAGGATAAGCTGGGGTGGAGTTCCTGAGGATCCAGGGGCGTTGCACAAGGGCTGGGGAGCATGGCCTGGTTTCACAAAATGAGTGGTTTTGACGTTAATAACCATAATTCAGAAATTCTCAGCCTTTCACCGCAGTGAAGAGCAGCACTGCCACTGCTAGAACTGTTATTCCTTTTCTTCCTCAACACCTAAAACACACCAGAGTTTCAGGTTTGGTTTACATTTCATTGCACCCTGAGCATGTAAATATATCTGTGCACATTGGGTGTCACCCTGACCTGTCAGCATTTAACATTTGGGCCTTTGCCCTGTGGACTATGTGCAAATGACCAAGTCAAGTTCATACTTATATTGAATTAAATATTATAAATGTCCAAGCTCAGGTCACATCAGTGATCTCAATGATTTTGCCAATTCTTTGTAACATTTCCTGAAACCCCCTCAGGAGTATTATTAAATACAGAACTGCACCACATCAGGGCCATGCTGCAGGGACAGATAACAGGCAAAGTGACCATGAAACCAGTACTTGGTCTTGGGTGCAGAAATCACCACCAGAAGTAGTCATCAAAAATCACTAACCACCAGTGTTTATGGCTATGGAATGATTAGGAAATGAGAGAGGGAACCCTCCCCATGAGAGCAGTTACTTGTTAGGGGTGTTCCTGAGAGTGCACACACCTCACCTCCCCTAGACCTAGACCCAAGGAATGTGTTGGCTTGCTGATGCAAAAGGAAAATCAAGGATGTCTTCACTGTATGTCTCCAATAAGTTCAGCTCAAGTGTGTCCTGCTCTCTAAACTTCTCCAGACATTACCTTCCTAAATTTACAAACTGAGTCTTTACTCCTTTGTATCCATTTTCCCCAGCATGACCTCAGTTCATTTCAGAGGCCCAAAGATCCTGTGCCATCCCAGCCTCCCCCTCACACATCCAGAGAAGCTGTGAATTAAGAAAACAGTGGAGAGCTGCTGTGACCCATCCAAATAGACTGCATGAATGAGAGAGGATGGAGAATGCAGCCCTGATACTTCCTCCACATCCCTGCAATACAGACGAACATCACACTGGTGACATCTCAGCCCATGGCAAGTACTGCTGTGAGGGGTTCCATATGGCTCAGACAAAGAGCACACATTCATCTTCAAACCTGGAACCACCTGGGAGTACTGCTCTACACAGTGAACCAAAACAGTCCATGATCCTTAACAAACCTGTAATTGAAAAGTCAACATTTGTCCCATTCAGCAAAACAGTTTCCTCTAAAGAGATTTAAACTTTAGAGCACCTGATTTTTTTCAAAATTGTCTGCATGTACACTGTCCCTATTCCTGCTTGAAATATTTTAATTCAGTCTCTTTATTTTCCCACTCTCCAACTTTCACCTCCCACGCCCTGTGTGCAGATTCAGTCCTGAACTCTTCACAGGCCAAAATTTTGTCAGGGGAAGCTTTGTTTGCCAAGGCATGGGAAGAGACTCTCGATTTTCAAGAGCTCAGCTTGCAGTTATCCAGCAGACCATAAGCTGTGTAACCAGGCTTGGCACACTGGTTGTAGAGCCTTTTTTAAAATTCTAATTATATTGTCATACTCCAGCTCAGGTTTTAGGTGGACACTTGAAAACATGATGCAAAACATTCTTAAACACTTTTTAAAACATGATTTTTACACCGTTTTTCAGCATCTGCTGAGTAACTCAAACCTGATTCTGCCTCCAAGAAAACGAAGAGTCCATTTCTATTCTAGAGGAACAACTGCAAGACTAAAGCTTCAACAGCCTGAAATGAAAGGTTTGTCTCTGTTCTGTCACACCTGCTGTTACTTCTGTAATTAATGGTTGTGTTTAGTCAAGGAGAAACCAAATCAATGGATGTGAAGAAATTTAAACACAGCTCTTATTTCAGCAATCCATAAAAAGAGATTTATGCTTTATCATCACACTGAAGATACCTTCTTTTTCACCAGAACATCTGTAATTTGTCTGTTTAGTGGGGTCTGTGGTTTTGTTAAGATGTGCAGATATGCATAATCCAGCCATGCTCAGCAAAACTAAGCTGCCAAATTCTTAATCCATTGAGGAGGCAGCAGAGCACTACAGCTGTTGACTTCTTGCAAAAAATCAGGGTAGCTGAGACCAGCACAAACCTTATTTGTATTTGTACATGAAAAAGTAATACCAGTAATAATAACAATTTTAAAAAATCGGATGCCAAGACCACGACTGGTGTAAGTCAGCATAGCAGCACTCAGCTGATTGCAGCAGCTCTAATCAAAAGAGCAGAGATCTGCCCTAATAACAGCATTATTGATCTTTTCTTTAAAACACACACTCCTATACACACAGCATATTCCCCATGTCCATCCTCTAGGATTATTATAGAGCCATAAGCAAGAGCAACAATTATAGTTTTTATTTAAGAGATGCAAATCAATATTAATTAAAATTAGACAACTGTTTGTGATGTAAGGGCTCCTTGTACTCAAAGGGCACAGTGGCCATTAAATATATTAAGACTTATTACTTAAAAGATTTTAGACAAAGTCAATGCCTCGTGTGTCCTAGGGGACAGTTCAATGCCTCAGTAATGTTGTACAACATTTAACTATAGGTGCCACAATCAAAGGCAAACACAATTAAGTATCAAACAGTTAAATGTTATGTGTCACTCTCTAAAGAATCTATATTGAAATGCTTAATTAAACTTTTTTTAATAAAAAAAAAAGAAAAAAGAATTCCATAGCATGGGCTAGCACCAAAACGAGGCTTTATTTGGTTTGTATTAAATAACCTGCATATTAAGTTGCCTGCATTTCTCCTGTTCATTATCATGAAGGCAGCATTTGCATTTCTTGATAGACTATTCCTGTTTCCTTCCCCTTTTTTTCTTGTCTTACATCAGTCAGTGGAAAGAGTGCCACCACAGGCCATCATTAACCTTCCAAATCTGCCTCAAAACAAATAGTACAAGAGCTCACTAATTTGAAGATCAAAAAGCCACTTGTCCATTATATAATTGGAATGAAAGGCAAAATGTTGCAGTTCTGAAGAGCACAGTAATTACTAGCTGTTAATTGCTCTCTCGTGGTGGCTCACTTTTAATTAAAAAGAACAGCTCGTCGCAGGCCGATAAGCAATGGTGGAGACCACTGGTTTAATCAACAAAGCAGAAAAATTTGTTTCTGCCGCAGCCAACAACAGCTTGAGAAATCTTCAGATGTCCAATTGAGATTAAAAACTGTCTATTTAGTGCAGTCAGATTTTATTTTAACCAAGGAAATGACTATTTGAAGTCTTCCAATGTGAGTGTCCCCACCACATCCCCGCTGGTGCTGCAGGGACTAATCACTGGCTTGTGGTTGTGATCATTCAAGTAAAGAAATTTAGCTACTTTCCTCTTGACTCCATCATTCTTGGGTAATTGGCCTGTCTGAGGTGAGCAGTTGTGTTGGGTTTTTTTTTTTTTAAGAAAGAGCTTTAAAGTATGGAAGGCCCACAGACTGTGCATTTAATTACTGTTCATATTTCATGCAGTCAAACAGAATTTCATTTGAAAAGAAAATGATTTACCTACCAAAAAAAAAATCAAAAAAAGCTACCACAACCCTAACTTAACCCACACCTCCCAACCAAAAAAATAAACCACCTTATATTCACCGCATTGGGTAGTTTGTTCCTTTTCCTTTGACGGGTATATTTACATGCCAAGAACATATTTAAACATCAAAGTTAATTCTTTCAGAGTGTTCTGTCTTTAACTCTTTCATCTAATGACTGTGGCCTTTGAGGGAAACCCCGCTGCATGTCACAGGAAGGGTTTATTTAGTTAAGCAGGTTAGGTAGGTTAAGTGGAACCGTTTTGCCCTGGTTTGCCTCATCTCTCTTTAGCCATGAGCCCATTTGCATCTCTCAGCAGCTTCTGTCCATCCTCCTCTCCTGCCCTGCTCTGCTCCCCAAGGTGCTGTACTCAGCCCTTTGCCTCCTTGTATTTATTTGCTGCTGCTGAGTGAAGGGTTCTGCTTCGCCTTGCACTCTGTGGAACACATGTACATAAAACCAGAGCTGGCAAACCTTCACCACGATCCCTGCCCCTCTTCCCAGCACTGGGATGTGGATGTCTGACAGCCCTGCACAATCTAATATAGGAAAACAGGCAATTCCATTCCATGGGCTCCAAGCATTATTGTGCTTTTCAACCTTGCTCCCATTAACAACTGGCAAGAAATGTCATTATCTGCAGCTATAAGCAGCTTTGGAGGATTGGTCAACTTTGAGGCATATTTCTGAGCTGAGTAAACTCAAAGCTGCCAAAGAATATTTCTCTGTTTTCCTTCTCCTATTGAGAAAAAAAAATCATTTGTCTTCTTACACAGAAATATATGTGTGCATATATATATATATAAAACTTTTTCTAGTGTCTTTTTGGGCTACTGGGAATCACTTCTCTTCCCTGGAAACAGGTGGATTTTTGTTCAGTGTTTCCTTCTTTTTAAGGCCTCCTTCTTGAGCAGACCTAAAAAAGCAGGGAAAAGTTACCAGAGCCCTTTTTTCTCCTAGTTCCCCTACAAGTCACCACCATTTGGATGTACAGCCACTCCCAACACAGCAGCCACCTTTTCCTTCTGCCACAGCAGAACTCTTGGGTTAGGATATGGGAAATGCCCCTCCTAACTCTCACCTTTCCTTAGGGCAAAGTAGAAAAGAATTTGACTATGGATTTCAAAGGAGTGTGATCTGACTCCTACAGCCCTAAATTACACGGTTTCAAATATTCAATGATCACTCTGTGTTTGGATGCTGTGTAAGATGCTACCCTGGGAACCTGCCATGGTGTTATATGAATTTTCAAAGCATCTATTCTGTATATTTTAAACAGACCTTGTCATACACCTTCTCATTTATTCACTGATTCATGCACACCTTTTTATTTTTCATATTAAAATGGTGATTTGGAAATTCCTAAAGAATATGGAATCCAGTGTGTTGCATTAAATACTAACTGAATAAACCTGAAAGGATTAGCACAACCAGTACAAGCAGCTGATGATGTAATCTAAAACTTACAAGGAAAAAACATACCACAATATTTTTAGACACATGTATGCCAAAAAAAGTGAGACTGCTGTGCATTTTCTTAAATCAATGCACACCGATGAATATCTATCTGCCTTTAGGTTACTGTGGACAGACATCCGCCAGTCTGAAAATACAAAAAATTAAAGGGATATATTTTGAAACACACTTGCTTATGTTAGGTGATGAATAACAAATTTTCAAGCCAAGCTTCTCCCTCATTCCTGGACAAGCAGTGGACAAACAAAATGGGATTCTTGGGATCAGCCTTACATTCAGTCACTTCTACCCTCACTTATGGACAAGTTCAGGGCTGTGAAACCAGATCGGGATATTAAAAAAAGGAGTAACCAAAAACCAAGTAATAAACCAACAAACAAAAAACCCAGAAGACAATTTTTCCTTCAATTATGAGTTTTCATTTCCGTGTGTATGTGTGTTGATGTGCGTGCATACACACACTTTATATACATACATACATATATTTAAACTTTTTTTAATATGTGTGTGTGTGTGTATATATATGTGTGTGTGTGTGTATATATATATATATATGGGTTTTTTTTAACTTTGTCCTGGACAAAACGTGGCACTAAAGTTGCTGCAGCCCAGCAGCCAGGGGCGCTCCCGCAGCCCCATCCCGCAGCCGGCGTTATCCGCATCCCTTCCTCCGGCTCGTCCTGCGCTCGCTCCGGCCGCCCCGAGCCGCGATAAGCCCTCACCCTGCCCCTCTCGCCCAGCTGATAAGGCGAGCTGCGAAGTCGCCGTGTCCTTGCCAGCTTTTGTCGCCCCACACCTTTCCTGTTGCCAGCTTTCGGCGGGCACCTGTCAGCGCGGTCTGGGCTTTCGCGGCTCCGGCCGCCGCCCCCGCCCCGCTCGGGTTTATCGGAGGAAACACTCGCGCTCGCAGGGATGGCCCCCGCACCGAGGCAGATTAATCCGAGTTGAGTGCACTTCCTTCGGCCAGAGGACACCAATTACCACCACGGCACCGGCAGCACAATGCGGGCGGACATCTGACAGCCCGGGTCCCGCCAGCTTCGCATTGTCCTCCCATCAGGCGCTGTCAGTTCCCAGCCTTAATTACATCCTGTTTACAAACACTCGGCCGGACTTCAGATGGAGCCTTAACAAAGGTTGACAAAGGTCAGGGCCACGTCACGAGGATGTTATCTGTGTGCTCTGGCTGATAAACGAGGAGGAGGAGGAGGAGGAGGCGCGGAGCTGATTTTGGAGATAGCGCAGGGAAACCACCAAAATGCTGAGCTCCGGCCCCTTGGCCCAAGAGGAGCTCGATGGTGCTGAGGGATGCACTCGTACCTGGGATCACACAGGACTTGTGTGAGAGGACAGCAAACAGCCATCATCAACCTGAAATGGCAGCAGCTGGAGCAGACCAATAAAATGATTGAAATAATAACTTTTTAAAAACCTATTTGCATTTCAAACTCTGTGTTGTAGGAGCAGAAACTGCAGCACGGCAAATAAATCCTGTCATTTTTCCCACGCTAAAACATCACTGAGACCCCCCATCCTCCTTCCTGGAGCAGGGATGGGGACATCCTTCACATCCCCTCCAGCCTCAGGGAAACCAAGGACTGAGTGGGGTCAAGCCAGGTTTGCCCCAAATGCATATGTCCCCCTGCTCTACCCTCTCATATTTTCCTTGCACTATGGATTTGGACTTTTGTGCTCTCTTTGGTGCCCGGAGGGAATTTTTTGTTTTGTTTTGTGTTTTGTTTTGTTAGCTTTACAGCTTTCTAGGGACACCATTAAGTTAATCAGGGCTAAGATCCTACCTTACATTTCCATGGTTTGCACAAGCACTTTGGTCACTACAACTTCTCAGTTCTGTGTGGATAAGATGCAGAAGGTGAAACGCTGAGAAGAGCTTGACATCCACAGCTGGGTTTGTACATATGGGAACAAGGAAACCAGGCATCTCTGTAAACCAAGGTGCCCATTTAATACCATGTCCTCCTCCAGTAACTTTTTACTTTATCTTGAGAAAGCTGAGCACAGACATGAATTTAATCTTACCTACAACTCAAGGTGGAGGAGTGTATACAAGAGTCAGGCAGCTGGACCAATATAAATACTTGATATGGCAAAGTTATTAACACAAGAGCTTGTCAGCCTAACCCACCCCTTTATTTGTTTTCAGCTATTCTCACATCCTAATTAATGCACCCCAAATCACACAGGATCACACATCAGTAGCCATTAAAATTAAAACCACAGTCTGTTATCATATCACCCCTCTCAGAGGAAATACTGGATTAACCACATGGTATTAACTAATAAATAGTGTCCCAGCTTCATATTTCTCTGCTGTTTTGCCCATGAACTTCGTAAGACAACAGACAGAAGTCATTGTGCTCATGGCTCAGTTCAGGCACTTCAATGAGCACCAAGGAACCAGCTCAGCATCTTCAGGATGAACAGGGAGGAGAGGGTGCTTTCACTACTTTAAAAAAAAAAAACAAAAAAAACCCTTCTATTTAAAAAATATAATTTGAAATCAAATTCTGCAAATCTAAACACGTGGAATGGAAGTGATGACTTGGTGGATAGGCTTAAAATGTTTGACAATCTAAGTGTAGAAAAGTTGAAGGTTTAAATAAAGTCTGCGAGCTCTGCACTGATTACATACACTCAGAAATATTCCTGGCTGGTCCTGAGTGTTTCTGCTTTGCATGGATAGAGTTTTTCCTGCAGAGCAGCAGAGCATTTCCACTTCTTGGGTGCAAAAATTAAACCTCAGTCTCCCCGTGCAGGGACAGAGCTTATGTCCCCAGTGAAAAACCAGCAGATAATAGAATTAAAAGTGGCACTGTATGGGATTAATTTTTTTACCTAGTTACTAAATAGGCAAATTAGAAAGGGAAAAGATCTCAAAAGTCTGGGCTGGCATTTCTGAGCCCTTTCTGAATGGGTGACTACAGTCCTTTTGTTGCCCTTATCTTGGCGCCAGGAGAAGCGCTGGCTCCCAGCGGTGCAGAACAGGACAGAGTCTCTTGACTTGACGCTCCGCAGTTCCCAGACTAAGCACTTGTTCAAGCCTATCCGTAGGTACTTAGGAGGGCAACCACCACTGCTCCTTTCTGACAACATAGAGCTCTTTATCAAAAATCAGGGGGAAGAAATGAAAGCCCAGGCTGACCTTCGGAGCAGAGCGTTCCCCTGCGGGCACCCACTCTGCCTTGCCCGGAAAATTAGGCTTGGTTGCTGCGGGAGAGCCTTGCTAATGCAATCAAAGACGATTCTGCAGTTAATAAAATGACAGGCTCTTCCTTTCTCAGCTTCGTGACAGTCAGGCTCAGTGAGCCTCCTGCTCCAGACAGCGTGCCAGTCAGCTGCTGTTACTGCAGAGCTGTGTTTAACATCTTCTTAATTAGCCCAATTCCCCACATCTCAGCCAAGTTTTCTAGTGAGAAACAGCCTCAGGAGCTGTACAGCTCTGCATCTCTGGGAAACACAGTCATTAATGCACGTACCCAATCCAGCACGTCCTGTTTTCTCCAAGGCTGGCCAGGATGGTGTAAGAAATGTATTTGGGCTAGAACTACATCATGCTCCAAATCACCTGCAAGTCTGCTGGTAGCTACAGAGCCGAAACAGCCATCCTGGACTTCCTATGGAATAATGCTCCAAGCTCACCACCAGCTTCAGCCCGAAGGACAACTCCACTCCTCCAATCCACTCCTCTAGCTGGAGCCTCTTTGCCTGCATGCACCAGACATGACTCAGAAAACAAATAAAACTGATTACATAGTTTGTATTTATTTGCTCAAACTCCTGAGTTTCGGACATACACAAACCTCTTGCTGCTGAACTCGTATAAATACAGTACATCACTGGTTCCACTTGAATTTATCCCAACTTAAACCAGAAAGAGATCTGTTCCTCTTTTTTATTATTATTATATCATTATGCCCTCTCTTTCTCTGTTTTCTGTTCTCCTTTTTGTTATTCTTTAAAGTCAGCCTAACATTTTATAGACATCTCTCTCGCAGCTTCCAGAAGGGTGCTCCATCTTAAACTCAACAGCAGCACTGACAGACGGGGTTGATATTTTCTTTTCTTTCACAAGTAATAAAAAAGGAACATTTCACTACACATGAAACCAGAGTACTGCCTTAAAAGAACAGTGTTTGTGCGGCTATAAAAAGTTACCCTTTTGCCAGACCCAGAATCAAAGCACTTGTATTTATATGTTTCCTTTTTTAATAAGTAAATCCAATATTTTTAAAGTTCATCAGTTTTAGATTATTATTGCTGCAAATCCTATGAATGGGGCAGCTGTGTCTGCTGAGCACACTCGACAGCAGTGCAAGGTAGGTCCATGGTTTATGTTATCATTTGTGATTCCAGGGGGAACACTGATGAGACTGCCAGGGGTAAAACCTGGAACTGGCTACTGCATTCCTGACCAAGTGCTTTCCCTCAGCCTGGCATTTCAGTCATGCCAGGGCATCCCCCACAGGTGTGCCAGTTTTGACAAATGACCAAGGCATCTGCATAAAAAAGAGAGCAAACCTAAGGAAAGCCCACCATTGGAGATCTCTCCTCTTTCTGTGCACACTGCAATTGCCCCATCTCAGACTGAGGAAGATACCGATGCAAAGGGTGGAGAAACACATTTGCTTCTCATCATCATTAAAATCCTATAACTAAAAAAAAAAATTAATGATCATCATCATCATAAACGACTAAAAAGGAAGATCTGTTTGTTCCCAACTACTGGCAATCTTTGGAGAAAAAAAAAAAAGTGGAAAAAAAAACAAGGAGCAATTCTTTTTCCCTCTCCAGTGGGGCTGCCCTGCCAAAGAATCTTCCAGCCCTTTTCCATGCATATCTTGCCTGTGCACAAGCTCAGACACCTGCCCCTATTTTGGCAGCAATATTCCCTTTCTTCATCACCAGCTGTGAGAGCACAGGGATGCTCCAAGGGGGAGGAAGCTGGGTCTGGCTCCCAGCTCCCCATCCAGTGGGAGGTGAGGCTCCAAAGCCAGGTTTGAAATACTGAAGTGGCAGGAGGCTCAGAGGAACACTATGTTGCAGAGGACATGATAACACAGCACCATTCAAGCCTGAGACTATCACTGGAGGATGACATGGGAGATAAGGAAGTGCAGCATTACAGGGCTGCGTTAGCATAGGAGGAAATCGATTCAGGCAGACAAGCTAAATTTATTTACTTTATTGATTTTAAATTTTACATGAACTGCAATATAAGTAAATCTTTCATGGTAATTCTAAATCTTGAAACCTATTGTAAATAACTAAAAGAAAAAAAAAAAGTCCAATGTTTGAAATAACCATTTCTTTGTACTGAAAGCGCATTATTCTTAAAGCCCAGGACAAAATATTTTGTAATGAACACTTTAAATCTACCTTGGCAGTCAGTGTTGATATTTTTGCTAAAATAAGAGCCTGCTTTTGGTGTACCTGGTGATTCAATAAAACACAGATTATTTTTTTAAAAAAATTTTGAAGGGGTAGAAGGGAAGAAGAAAAATTGTTCCTGTAGCATTAAGTGAATACAGCAACAGGTTTTTGACCCTGTAGTTCACTGATAAAGCAGTTAAGTTTTAAGCAGCACAGGTAGAGCTTTGTGCACAGAGAGTTGGCTGCAAATGTTGGAAAGACACGTGATGGAGGGCCAGGATTGATGCAGCCAGCACTACAGCCCTGACCTAGAGAGAAAACAGGCGAAGAGACAAAACAGGGGATCCTTGCCTTATTTTTACAAAGGTCCAAGCTCAGACACCAGGATGAGAGAGGCTAGAGGGAAAGGTTTCATTTTGGAGTTTTTTCCCACCCAAAGCAGCAGCTCACACGTGTGCCCAACTCCACCAGAGAAAGAAACCATAGAACCACGGTTCTATGATTCACCACAGAATGGTTTGGGTTGGAACAGACCTTAGAGATCATTCAGCTCCATCCCCCTGCCATGGTCAGCGGTGCCACTCATTAGATTAAATTGCTTGAGTGCCCTTTCAGTCTTGCCTTGGACACTTCCAGAAATTCAAAAGCATCATGACACATGCAAAAAATAATTGCCATCTTCTCCAATGCCCAAATTAATTGATGAAGAAGGAAAAAGTCTGAAACTCCTGACCTGGGGTGCAAATCTCTTCATGCAGGGAGGCAGCAAAGATCCTGGCAGGAAAAGGGAATGTCAGGCAGTGATAGGTCTGTGTGGGCACAACATCCACCAAAACCTCCCCAGGCAGAGGGGACAGAGCAATGCCATGGCCAGGGGAGCTGGGAAAAGCAGCCCTACATTCTCAAAATAATCCTCCTTATACCAGCAATGCCACACTTCAGATACATTTACTAAATAAAACCCCAAAACCTCTTTCTAGCTTCCCAGCCAGCTGAGTTGGGAGAGGCAGCAATTTTTGCCAGAGGTGTTCAGATTGTGCAGGTGTGGGCAATCTGCCAGAGTATTGACACAGACAAAGCTCCCTCACCCCAAAAAATTACAGAGCACCCTACTAGAAACAGTACAGATGTGCATCTGTAGGTACATCAGATGTACATGACACAATATCCCAGGCAGACAAGGATACCTATGAGCAGAGACTACCCCTTTATCTTTTAACAAAATAAAAATACAGTGATGTTGACAAAAGCACTCATCCAGTGAAGCTTTTTTTCCCCCTTGGGGCTTTTTTTTTCCCCCCTCGTTGTTGTTGTTTTCTAAAGTAATCCATATTACCTGTGCCTTTTGATTTCATTATGTTAGATGCTATTAATCTGGATATATGATTTCAACAGTGAAGAGATGGAATTTGTCATCAACAAAAGGAAAACATTATTTTTAAAGGAGTGAAAGATTAATGTTCCACCACGGACTACTTAAACCCTCTACAGCAACAGCACTATAATATTAATCCAACTTTGATGGGTTTTGCATAAGGCTCATAATTAAACATTTTCTTTTCAATACTTTATAGAATCCCCATCTGTTTTTAATGGCATCATTTTGATGTTTTTCTTAGTAATTCTGGCAGCCTGCTCTTGAAGCTTCAAGCTTTATTTTTTGTTCCTAATGTCTTCTTCCACAGTGGCTGTATTGTGCCAAGGCTGAATGCAGGTTTTGGAAGCCCACGGTTCTGCCGTGTCCCTCCTGCATTCCCAGGCAGCACAAGGCACAGCAGAGCTCTTTGAGCTCTTACAGCAGGCATGGGATACCTGGGAACACAATGGAAATATTTCCACCTTCCAGCCCTTGGCTGGGCAGTAAAAGTCTCCTTCTGCCACCCCTTGTCTTCCTGCACCAAGGTGTCCCCTCCCAGCAGCACCAGCTCCAGCTCTGCACACCATTGTACCAGTAAATAAATATATTAATCAATAGCCAGGCTTACTCCAGGAAACTCAAACAATATTGGATAAATCACAGGGATGCAGCTTAGCCCCAGCCCGTGGATTTCCTTTCCACACTGACACCCAGTGAAGCAGGGAAAGGCATCCCCATCCCCCTCCCACCTTTAGGTACTGAAATTGAGGGGGCAATATCAGCCCAAGGCACAAAACCCAGTGGTGTGAGGGATTTAAAACATCCATCAAAATTACCTGATGGAAACCTGGAATGTGAAGCTGGCAATGGCTTCTGCAAGAAGCATCTGTTTTCCATGAGAAATATTGGGATTTCATCAAAATAAACAAAATAGAGAATGCTCCTATCCAGCAGTATCTTAAAAAAAGTCAAGAAGTAAAACCAATTTCCATCTTTGGTATTTTTTTAACTAATTTTAAATGCATTTTGAATTTCTGCCCAAAATGTAATGATTTTCCAACAGAACGTTGTAAAAATAATATTTGAATTTTTAGCAAAATTTCTGTTTGAGATTTTTTTTTTTTTGCTCTTAACATTTCTTGCTCTTAGATTACACTACTTTTTCCTCCAATATTTTTCATTCTTTTATATTAAATGCATATTTGGTGACCTCCTGTGGTTCCCATGGATTAGAACAGAGGAACAGGATGATTAATGGCTTCAGTTTAAATATTTTATACTCTGTAAAAACAGTACAAACTGATGGATGTGTACACTGCTATTTTCACTTCAGTGTCAGGGTCTCCTTGATTACATTTTCCCCTTATTTTTTCCCCCTCTACCCAATGTCATTAACATCTTTTCCCATGGAAAAGGGACCCGAGGGCTCCTTGCTCCCAGGTTTGGCACAGGCAGGACTCCCACACGTGAACAGATACTGCCCTAATCAGGGCTTTCAACCTTGAGGAGCTTTTAAATGCTCTAAGTGTATTATAATGGTCTCCTGGTCTCAGGACAGACAGATGTGAACCACAAAACTGAAATGTTTCGTCTTTTGGCGCCTTTCAGTATGTTCCATGCTGTGCTTCAAGTTTGCTGAAGGATCAGAATTACTTCAGTTCTAGGTAATATAAACAGAGTGATCAAAAACATTTAATTATTCAGGGTCAGCAAATCTGGAGAATCTAATAGTAACAGACAGAAATAACCCTTCCAACCACTCTCATTTTCACTAACTATTATAAAATAGAGAACTGTTTAATTACCAGAAAATATCATAGCAGAAAGACTCAGCATCTTCCCAAGAGACTTCCCCAGTCCACTCAAATGTATTTGGCACTAAGGCATAAATTAATTTTCCATAGATGCAGGCATCCCCTCGTAGCCACAGACAGCTCCAACCCTCATCTCACGCCTCCGCTCAAACACAGGTGCAGCCCTTCAGAATGCACCATGGAAGGAGACTTTCACACATTATTTCTGTACCTGTCACCCTGAAATGTGATGATGAGGATGATCCAAATGGAAATGACAACAGAACTGGGCTCCCCCATTATTTCCCCTCTTTAACTTCACGTTATGTACAGGTGTCTGGACAGCACGCTTCACAGCGCAGGGGCACACATTTCCCCACGCTGCTTTTCCTTCCTCCAAGGAAAATCAGGATGGTGCACAGACCTCTCCCAGCACCCTGATCTTTCTCTAGTGGTGTTGTTTGTGGCTACAGAGCTGCTACAAATATATGCTCTTACCCTGAATGGCTGCGTGGCCTCAGCAACAAAAAAACCATGCAACCAGAGGATTCCCAGATTGAATTAGAAAGGAATACAGGGGTTTGGGAAAATGTAATTTCAGCTGGGATTCACACACTGCAATGACCTGGATTACAGCAGTTTGCTGATGACACCCAGTCCTCGTGAAATCACATTAATTACGCTCATTATGTGTAATAAGAATAAAAGTCCCACCAGTTAACACACTTACTGCTCTGAGGGATGGTTTTACTAAGCTGAAAGCAATTATCAGAGCATTCAGTGGAAAGGGGCAAATTAAATTGAAGTGTAGGAACGATACTTGGGATCAGTTAACATTTTACAAGATGTTTACAGGGCTTTATTCTGTAGTTGAGAAAGTTGCCACAAAAGTAAAAAATAAAAAAAACCCAAACAATGAGAAAAACATATAAAACAGTGTCACTTACAGGGGAAGTGGGAGCTGATATAAATATAGCAGAAAAGAGGGAAGCTAAGAGCCATAAATGTTAATTTCAAGCTATAAATTACAGACATTTGCCAAAAGAAAATAATGGCACAAGAAAAACTCAAGTTCAGTAGGAACAAAAATTGTCTGAATTATGATACTATGGCTAATTGTCAAAAATAAGGTACAAAAGCAAGAAGTGCTCAAACAGATTCTTCTGCAAAATATTTGGGGGAAAATGTCAGCACAAGCACACTCAACAGTGACCTAATCTCAAAATAACACAGAAGGGAATTGAATTTCAGCTAGGAAAGTCAGACTATTTTTTTTATATTAACTTATCAAAAAAATTGGCATGCAAGGGTTTTACAGCAGCTGAAGGAGACATCCCCTGACCTGTGACTGTGCATTTGTAAGAAGTGGCAGTTTCAGGGGACTGAAGGAGCCCCAGCCTTGTTTTGGAATCTGAGATAAGGCAGAGGGAGCAGCCAGGTAGAGTCAAATTGAATCACTACCAGAGCAGGCAGATTATATTGATGTTATTTCCTTAAAAAGGTTTTCTTCCTTAGAAATTAATGCATTTAGAGTTAATGCTAATCAATATGCATTGATAGATAATAGGTCCCTATCAAAGTAAATATTTTTTTTAGTTTTAGTTTTTCTGGCAAAGGTAGTTCTGGTCACATAATATTCTTAAACTATTCAAAATATTTGACTGGATAATATTATTAATTTATATTACAGTAAAAATCCTTGGATGATGTCTGAGAGACTGAAATATGGCAAAGACTACTAGTAATTGAATATATTTTCTCTGATAATGGAATGAAACAGAATAACACTAATACACAACTAAAAGACAAATTTAAATCTGCAGCTGCAAAAAGAAATCATTATCAAGCAACAATAATTTCCCAGGACTTCCACAAGAGTGACTTTCTGGCACTACCATTTAATTGAAGACAAGGAAGAGACACCTGACAAATATCCAGAAGATGCAAAAACTGAGGAGCTGTGAGTAGGGAAAGCACCAAGGCAGCAGAGGGATCAGACTCGGGCAGCTGGGACACAGCTGTGATGCCACTGTGGTGGTACCAAAGAAAATAATCCTGGAAACCTGCCATGAAGTCTGGCACCTCCACTTCTAGAAAGAGTGCGAAATGCTAGAGAGGATTCAAAAGAAGAGAGGGCAAAAAAAATTCAAAAGCCTTTGTACCAAAAAGTGAGGGAAGAGCCTCTGTAGCTTGTTGGGAGAGTAAGGGGAAAGAAGATCCCAGTGGTTTGACCATGGAAATCTCTGGAACTGAATAAATGGATGCACAGTGAGAGCAGTGACTGGGAGCTGGAGACACTGCAGTGAGGAACACAACCAAAAATAATTGTTAGGAAAGTTCCCCTGATGCTGTGCTCACTCAGCACCCGGATTCACTGCGTCCCTGAGAGGTGCTCTAGTTCAAGCAGGTATTAATGCAAGGAAACACTGCCTGCAGGACACAGAATGCCAGGCTGGAAAAGCACTGGTCCCTTCCCACAGCAGGATGGATGTGACCTCAGGATTGTTATCTGGGGTCTCACTAAAAGAAACCGGAGGAAGAAGACAGCATTATTAGTAAGCGATTATATAAATCTGTCTGATAATGGAACCAGCTTTCTTTGTCTGATTAAGATCTGGAACTCTGGCTGTGATTTATCATTTTTATACTATTCTCTTCCCCCAGGCTCCAGGTCACAGTGGTGGCATTGCCAAAATTTATAGCTCAGGCTGCTCAGCGGAGATGTAGAGCCTTCCTGACATTTTCTTATTTGGAGCACCTGGCTCTCCTTGTTTTTGCTCTGCTGTCTACAGTGGTGAGGTTTGCTTGCCATTCTCCCATATGAACATTTTGTAAATAAGCTGAATAAAAAAAAAAAAAGAGAATTTTCAAGGTTTTTATTTTCCTATTCATCTGTGATACGCTGTGGACAGGAATCGGCAACTCTTGTGTGAAACACTCTGCTCTGATTACCAGATTCCTGACCAAGGATAAAACTCCTCTTTGTCCAGCTTCTGTATGTACATCCTCTCTAGAAACCCTTACAGCCAGGGAAGGAATTCATCCTTCCAGCCACAGCCCTGTAATTCCCTGTGAACCATTTAAACTGCATTTAATTTTATCAGTTTTATGGTGAAGGGGTTAAATCTCAACAAGACTCATGGGCAGGGTAACCTGCTCTGGGCATCCCTCATCCCCTGTGAGCAGACACAGCACTACTGACCTCCACCATCCAAACTCCCTCAGGAAAGAATACAGCTGAATTTAGGTTTATTTTGGGTTAGGGGCGTTTTGTTGCTGTTACAAATGCATGTTGGATTTCAATTATTTACCTTCTTATTTGGGAACGGCATTGGCTCTCTCCTTCCAGCTTATCTCTGCCACCACAAAAGCTGGAAACTTCTTTCTTCTATGTTTTTGGTTTTGTTTGTTTTGTTTTTTTTTTTTAACAGAAGACACCATTGTCACTTACTCACAGTACTGAAGGAAATGGAGCTTTGAGAAAACCACCAAATAAGGCGAGACTCATGGTCAAGGCACTGCTGGAGGACCTGCTCACTCCCCAGGGCACTGGGGTTTTCAGAGTTGCCCTGGCATGGTGCATCACTGAGAATTACTCATCACCTTCCAGCAGGACAGGCCCTGATGTGATGGAATTCAAAACATGAACCAAGAGGAGGAAAGAACAGAAGCTTTGTCTTCTCCTCCCAGACAAGGAGTGGAGATGAAGAAACATCCAGGGCAGCTCTCAAGAAAAGACACCATAATCCCACCATCGCCCAAAAGCTATTTTCCTAATTCCAGGGCAAGAGGCAGGAAAGACACATCTGGCACTGTTTTTCCTAAACCATCAATCCCTGCCTACACCAAAACAGTCCTTCCTCAGAGAAAAAACCATATTTTCCCTCTCCCCTCTTACCCAAGGGCAGTTGATCCTGTTTCACTTGGGGGATCAAGCTCTGCACTGGCTGGGAACAACTCTTGTATTAATGAAAAAGTGAACTTTTTTTTCAGGGTATAATTAGAGTTAACCAGTAAAATTATCTGCACCCATAGCTGTAAATTATTTTGGAAGAGGTTTTGGTATAGCACATTTAGTCTGGTTATAAATTCAATTTATAATTCAGGCATCAACAGCTGACAGCCATTGCTGGGTGCTGTTGACAAAAATATTCTTTTAGATATTTCTCATGTCTTCATTTTATCACTTAAGTAATTTGTTTCTCTGCACCAGGAACACAGGGAAAGGCCATCCCCACACTTCAGGGAGGATTAGACTCAGTTCTAAGGCCTCAGCTTTGCAAAGCACTTAAGCACCTGCTTAACTTTAAGCACATGCCTAAGTCTATCCATCTTTTTTTTTTTCCTTCGAGAAAAGTCCTGAAAGTACACAATTAACCATGAACAGGTGCTTAAGTCCTATTAAAGTCAACAGTGCTTTCAAATGTCAACGGAATTTAAAAGCATGCTTAAGTGTATCGTTGAATAGGAATCCTAATGCGGGAAAAAAGGGGGGGTTTGTCATCATCTTGGCAAAAGCCATAAGAACACACTTGCAATTCAGAGGATTTTCTTTGTCTGTGGCACTCTGCCTACTCCGTTACTAAAGAATTTGTAAAGAATGTTCCTGCATTACTCAACCCCTCTCACATTTATTGACCATATTTCCCATATTAATAATCCTCAGTGTAACTATACCCCCCCCACCCTCACTCCCTGCCACTCCAAAAATCTCAAACATTTGTTTAGTATCACAATGTCCCAGGCTGGAAGGAGGGGACAGGGAAGAACTGGGATTAAAAGGAGGCAAGCAAGGTATGTTCAGGTCTTAGGTTTGCACCCAAAGACAAATCTCAGGGAGATGTGGGAAGTGCATCTCCCCCTAAACCACAGACTTGCCCTTTTCCCTTGTTCCAGCACAAGCTGAACTTAGAGAAATCAGTAAACTTTGATTACTGTTGTTTTTATTTGCATCCTTACCACCACCCCTTTGTTCAGATTAACACACCTTCTTTATGGAGCTGTCAAACCACTCCCAAAGGTGCACCCATGGTCCTAGCCGTGGCTCCCAGGGTGCTGCACCAGCTGAGGCTGTGCTCCAGCACCATGCCCTGTTTTAAATCAGTTGCTCTGGCTTGCAGTCAAGCAGAGTGTTACTTTCAGAAACTGTGCTGCTTCTTTCTAACATGGTTTCACTTTGGCTCCAGCTCCACAGTTAACCAGAGAAACCCTCGCTGATGCTGCAGTACTTTGTGCTACAGGAAGCATTCCCAAAAGATATTTCCTTGGAGAATACATTGATCTTCTCTCCAGCCACAGGTATTGCCCCCTCAGAAGCTACTGTGTGGTTAAGAGGAAGACCTGCCTTCAGTTCTCTTCAGTGCTTACATATGGAGATGAGTAAAATACTTGAGAAAACAGTGCTTTTTATATTACTGCCAGTAACATGCCATATAAAAAGATATTAAAACAAATTCTGACCAACTGGTGGTAGATACAGTAACACATTATAATGTACCCATTGTAAAGAATTCCCAGTGGAGACTGTGGAAATCTTACAATGATTGAGTCGCACTGGGCTGGAGATGCATTGAAAAACTTCCAAATGGTAAAATATTAGAAATACTATTTTGAAATATTTACCAGTTAAACACTAAAGTACTGTTACTGGCTGACCTTTTCACAGCAGTCGTTTCTGTTGTACTTTTGTAAAAGCAGCCAAAAGTTTAAGGGAAAAAAAAAGGGGGGGAAAAAAGCTTATTTTCAGTCTAGCTACCACCCCTGACCTGTGCAATAACATCATAATGGAAGAATAATCATTGTAAACAATGCCCATGGGAGCTTGCTGGCTACAGCAAGGGACGAGAGCAGCCAACTTCACTGCTTTTCTTTACTACATCATTGCATTTTTGTCTGCATATGGATAAGAAGAAGGTTCCACTCAATGCCAGTTGATGGAAAGTGCTAATTGTTGACACATTAGCTAATTGTTATGATTGCTTCTTAACAGTTTGTGTCTAGGAGTCCAGATTTCATCCACCAAAGTGTGAAGATTCTTTATAGCAACAAGTGCTGTGAAAACATTCACACAATGAGGTCCTAATCTTGTGGATCTCTCAAGCAAGTGACAGCCTGGCAAATGCGCTGTCAAAGTGCAGACACTCAGGAAAAAAAAAAAAATAGGAAGAAAAACTAACTCCCCTCGTCCACCCCATATTTCAGACACATGTCATCTGTTGTTATCATTAATGATCTGTTTTTACAAATAGAGTACCACTATGGAAAACTGAGAGCAGGCCAATCAAAATAAACCCAGAAAAACCCATAATTGTCTACTGACAATCTGGGCTGCTCGGGATGTAAGATAATGTGGGTGTATTTAATGCAGAAACACATTATGTGCCACGCTTTGAGACTGCCCTGTTAACTCCAGACCTTGATACAACACAGGAAGGCTGGGAGCAACCTTCTAATGGCAGATGTGTTCTCCCAAACCCAACCTAAGCTCAGGTGTTAAAAAAATACATAGTGGGAAATCCTGGCACCATAAAAGTCCATGACAAAACTCATGTGATTTAAATGGAAACAAGATTTTCACCAATTACATTGGTTTTTGAAATATTTTTTCTTCCCCAAACAGAGAAACAAATGTCTAGTTCTAGTTCAAATGTCTAGTTCTGAGCAAACATGGCTTTTCTGGCTCAAGCAGGGTTTTCTCCCACTCCTACACCAGCAAAGGTGAGAGAACTTGTTCCTCACATGGGAATGTTTTTACCAGGGTCTCACCCCCTAGCTTTATTTAGGGATAAAGACCCTGCTGCACCAGTAAATAGTGAAAAGGCTGTCTTTGTCTATGTCTGGAGGGCTCGTGGTCCTTTGCACAGTTTCTGCTCTGCATTTTGCTGCTGGTTTCCAGCACATTCCGCTCAGACCCCAGCACACTCCCTGTGCTCACCCTCTGCCCCAATCCATCAGCCTTTCTCACCCAGAAGCTCCTACCAAACTTAACTTAAATTACATGCAACAGGAGCAGAAAAGTCCCTTCCACCGCACACTTCATCAAAATTTTGTAGACACAAGAGGAATTCTTGATGCAGAAGCTTTTTTGAACAGGCTAAGAAATAAATCAATTGTGGGCCCAGGTGCACTCAAACTGCAGATGGAGCAGGAGTACAGACTGAAACCTGAAGATGACACCTCATCTAACTGGAGGACTCTTCAGATGGCACCTTAATATCACATCAGACTGTACAGTGGCCAAAATTCACTCAGCAGGTGTCTAAAGGGCTTGAAGCCACAAGGCTCATCTGGCTTTTGCCTCATCTTTACAGCCTTTCACTATATTCCTGCATTAAATACGCAATCTCTCTGAACAAGAGAGCAAGAAACCCTCTTCTGTCTCCCTGAGCCTCTTGAACTTTTGGGCCTGGCAAGGAGAGAGCACGCAGGGCCACTTGTCTGCTTCCTCCATCCCTGGGGCTCGGCAGCAGGAAGCAAGCTGGGAGCAGATTACGCTTGGCCCGACTTTTCCCACTGCTTGGCGAGAGCCGCTGAGTGAGAATGGGGGCAGATGCATACTGCTGATAAAAGCCTCCAGCAAATTCCCATCCTCTCCTTGCAAGGAGGGAGGAGGAAGTTGCAGGGTGATTGTGACTCCCAGCCGGCCCAGAGATAGCAGCAAATGGGAATACTCGAGATGGGATTGCTGCTGCTGCTTATGGGGTGCAATCCCTTCCCATATTTAAATGCCTTTTTTTTTTTTTTTTTGCATCGAATAGCCCAGCCATTCCACACCAAAACTGGGTGAGCCTGCTCAGTAAAAGCTGTAAACACTGAATATTGCAACACTGAAATTTATTCTATAAAATTAAAATGACACATTTATATTGATAATGGGAGAAGCAAGAAGTTTTTAAAGAATTGTGTGGAACAGAACCAGAATTTTTTTAATTATAAAAATTATCTTGATCTGAATTATTTTACAGTTCTAATAAGAAACATAGATGAGACTTTCCAGTTACTCATAAGAAAATTTAGTTTAGCACAAGAATCTGTGAGTTCTTATTACTTTTCATAACCTTTGTATTGCAGGCAAGCTGGAAGATTTTGGATTCCCATAGTGCATCTCCTAAAGATGGCTCTCATTTTTAAACACATAAGGGGGAAAAAGGTTAATTAAAAAAATATCAAAACTGAGAAGTGATGTTGGCTACAGAAAAAAACAACTGGGAAATGGCACATTCAAAAAGGGAAAGGGTTTCTGTGTGTTGCAGTGCAAAAAGACCCATGAGCCACAGCCAGCCATGGACACAACCTGCAGAGGTGGAGAAACCACACCGATGTTCACTTGTAAAAACCAGACTTCCACTTCAATGTGAGGAAGCCACGTACCTTTGCACAATGACTTTTTTGCAAACAAAAAAAGAAGAAAAAGAAAAAAATTAACTGCTTAAAAAGAGGAGAAATGGACCCATCATGGGTCTAACAGTTTGTAGCTGCTCTTTCACTCTCACCACCCTGTACAGTGAAGCACCTCCCCATGGACTGCAGTGCCCCATCCCATGCCCACAAGAGGCAGGGCAGCCCTAGGACAGCCTGTCAATCTGCAGTTTGGATTTCCTGACTTTTGTTAGCTTGGCCATAGCTTTAACATGACTAAAATATAGACTTCTCTATGTTCATCTGGACTGTCCTGTGGATGCCAGCTACAGCTCCGGTTCAAATGCTAAGGAAAACATCACAGTGAGACCTCTCCTCCATGGGAGGATTGACTCATGCAATGGCCACGGCACTCTCTGGGTCGGGAACAGCAAACAAGGTGAATGAGGTAAGGGAGGTCATTCCTCATAGCAATGGTCTCAGGAGAACGGGAGAATCCAAAAATAAGACATTTATTGACTGGATGCCCTTGAGCTGGCAACCAAGCTGGAGTGGTAGCAGAGCCAGCAATGGACACTGGGCTGGGCTTGCTGCTGCCAAACAATCCCAGTAACCAGCGAGAGTTAGCAGGAGAGAGACTGTGTGATTTAATAGATTAATAAATAGGCCAGGAGCCAGCCACTCCCAAGTTTTAATCCTGGCTATGACATCAGCTGGAGTTGGAACCCATGATGTGAAATTTGCACTTTCAAGCAGGGATGGATGTAAGGATGCATTAACTGGAAGGTGAAGCAACCACTGCCCTACACCTGCTTCCATTCCCTGCCATGAGCATCACTACCAACCACAGCACACGTGGCACAACCCTCAAGCTCCTCACTCACAGCTGGACCTGAGGAGTAAGTCTGGATTTCAGGCTTATTCTGCAACCAACCAGTGCATCCATGTCCTGATGGGGAAAACTTGGCTCTGAGAATTTTAAGTGGCTTAAACTCTATTGAGCTTAAGGGAGTCATTCCAGTCTTACAGCCTGGCAAGCCTGGCTTGCTACCCTTGCTTCTTTTAAATCCTGCTTTTAAAAGGCTTACCTACTGACATTTACAGGGGAACCCTTCCTACAGCCCTGGCCCATGGGACTGGCAGTCCTGGGTGAAGCTCTTTAGTTGTACAGATCTGGACATTGCTGTAAGGTGCCAACTGACAGCATTGTAACTCTATAAAAGTCTATATTGGCAACTTCCTGGAGGATGATAATGTCTGCAAATTGTACTTCTGACAGAAAAAAATTTCTGGACTTTGATGTCTCTAAAATAAAGGACTGTAGAGGCTTTTGTTTCCAATTTCCTGGGGGGGAAAAGGTTATAAAAATGTTCAAGAGAGGAAAATCTTAGTTTAAAAGTCATTAAAAATTAAAATCTGTTGATTTGTATCAAGATAATCTCAGTTTTCACTTACTGGTTTGGTAGGTACAGAAGTTCTGGCAGAGGTGTGATTTGAAGGTGACAGTGTCCATTTAATTCAAGCTCAGTACCTCCTCTCTTGCTGTACCTGCCTGGCTTTTGTGTGTTCAGCAATCAGAGTAAGAGCCAATTGATTTTAGTTTATAACGATCCTGCAACCTTGGAGGTGCATTGAAAGGGAAAAAACTCCAGCACCCTCTGCTGTCTGCACACATCCTACGCCAGGATCCACCACCCCGAGTCTGGATGCTCACAACATCCACACCAGCCTCACACAGGCTGCAGAAACACCCTGGGAGAGACTCTTAGAGCACTCAGCTTAGATGCCCACTTTGAGGTGAAATGCCATCCTACGAGCTGCCTGTCAAGCACAAAGGAAATCGGAACCACCTGTTCTGAGGTGGGCATGCTCATAGACACCCACAGCAGACAAATCCCAGCCTGCGAACTGGAAGGAGTGGAAAGCTTTGGCACGAGGACACATTGCAGCAGATGGTCTTGTCAGATGTTTTGCCCATGTATTTGCTGGTTAAATTTGGTAGAGCAAAGTGAGAAAATTGTTTGAGTTTCAGGGAAAAGTTCTGCTCCCTGGCAGCCAGAGAAAAAGTATGAAACTCCAAGGAATAACATGACCAGGAGAAGCCAGAAGGGCAGGAACTGCCACACTGGAGAAGCACCTATTTGTTATTAAAACTGGGCTCCAAAAGGCTTTCTCCCACCTAGCTTACTCAAAATAGTAAAATTTCAGCAGCTATATTTTTGTTGTAAATAAACCACCTGTCACCAGCACCTGGGAAGGAGCAAGACCTGCCAAAAAATACATTGTAGAGAAGTAACATTCAGTGCCTTTAATATCTCTAAAAGTTACAGGTACCTGGCTGACTCTGAAAGTCCATGCACAAGAGATTCTCATAGAACACTTGGATGAATTAATGCCTTCACTCAGAAGGCAGAAGGAGCAGATTCCTTTCCAAAATCCATGTTTGTATCAGCAAGAAGAATCAGGCACTTTCACCCAGCATCAGTTTTGGTTGATGAAGAGATACAACACAGACCTCTTCATGTGGTGTCCTCTTGGAGATAGGAGTGAGTGCACTTCTCCATCATCTCTGATGGGTTTTTTTCTTTAAAACTGCAGAGCTCCCCAAAGGAAACACACAAATGCCCCCAAATGTCACCTGTCAGAAAATCAGACCATCCATTGACACTACAGAAGCGCATGTGAAATCAAAGCTAAAGAAAACTTGCTCTTTTAAATGAACTGAACAAACACCTTTGTTTAGTCCGTGCATGCCAGCAGCGATTTAACTCCAGAAAGCAGTAATTTCAGGCAGCTCAAGCTGCCATGATTCACCACTCTGAATGATTTTGCCTTTCATGGCAAACTGGGAAGTGGCGTGAATGGCTTATTTTCCTGCTCTGATAAGCTCCAGCTCATCATTTTGCATATTTGTCTTTGTTTCTTATTTTCCTCTGACATAAAAATAATCTGAAGAATCAAAGGAAAAGACTTGAACAGGAATGATGATCTCAAAACTTATTTAGCCATCTGCATCTGTGTGGGAGCAGCAGCTCTCACTTCCTGCCAGTCACCTGTCTGCTTTATTTTTTCACGTCCAAGGACATTCCTGCAAGACAGAGCTTTATCTTTCTGACTATTACTCAAAAATAGCAGAACTGAAATGCCAAATAAAATTGGAAAGCTCTGTTTTGGACCAACTCCCACCTTGCTTTTTGGTTCAAAACAGAAGTGCAAAGCAAAAGAGACATCATTTGTTCCAGCAGGGTGAACACCGGTGCATCTCAACACTCAGTCAGCACATCTGGGGTTTGACCCACCTCATTTTTTATGTGACCCGAGCAGGCTGCCAGTGAGGCTGTCTGTGAGCACCCAGAACCTGGAGACGAGCTTCATCTTCAGCTGAACTTCACTTCACATGGGCAACATTTCTGCAAAGTTCCCGGGCCATTCCTCAAAAGTTTTATTGTCCACAGCCCACGTGTCCACAAAGCTCACACGTGGTGACAACCACACATCACCATGAACATGCTCCAAGTGCTCTCTGTCTTCTACACACATCAAGAGGTTTTCAGCCCTACCTGAAAGAAACAATGATTTTCCTGCACATACCTACACAGCTCCTGAGCTGCTTTCTGGAATGGTTTCCCTTTTGTACTAGCTGCAGAAGGATTTCCTGGAGTAAGCCACTAACCAGAGCTGCATGAGACCACTCAGCTGCCTTTTTCCAGGAGGTCCACTGGAAGAGAGGCATTGCTTAATTGCTATAGTTTATTACCAAAGTCAACAGCAAGGGTCAGCGAGCCCAAGGCTTGCATTGCTTGGTAAAGGGCCTGCAACACACCCTCAAAGCGTGCTGCTGCCCAGTCCTGGGAGATGTAGGGTGTCCTTTTTACACCTCTCACTCTTCTGAATTCCTGTGCAGACCAGCTGTTCACTTAGGAAATGTTAATCCCTTCTTTTGCACCCATTTTGCTAGCATTTCCCACCCATACCTGGCCAAAAGGGAGATGTTTGCAAGATGCAAGATGACCCCACTGCCAAGGTCAGCTGGACACCACAAGGTGAAGATGAAGAACATGTTTGGGGACCTCCCAAACAGCCTCCCCAAATGGCTGCTGCAGACAAATTTTGTACTCTCGTTGTGCCGTGTCCCAGGACGGAGCGTCTTCCTGCTTAACCCGAGCCCAGCTGCTGCAGCTTTCAAAGAGGAAAATTACTCCAGCTCAGCCTTTTCCAACTGGAAATGATTATGCTTTTGTTGCTACCGAGGGTGCTCCTTGGCAGGCAGCCCAGGCACCACAGGTAATGGCCACAACAGGAGGTGCCGCGGAGACATTGGCATTTCGTGGCAGGGGAGAAAAGGGGGAGGACACACTATCTGAGAGCCCCACACAAACAGCTCAGGGTAAACCCATTTGTCAGAGTGGTAAGTGACCTTTTCCGTTCACCTGTGATTAAGGAACCAGATTTCTTCATTAAGGCAAATAAACCAAATTAAGACGGCTGGGTGCAGGGGATTCAAGCAGCTTTTGCCATCCCAATCCTTGAACCCATCTTATTAGAGCAGCCTGGGAAGTGGAAGGAGTAACTCAGGGCAGGTCAGGGCAAAGCAGTGGTAAATCTGTGTCTCTCGACCCGTTGTTAATCATCTATTCTCTTTCTATAAATGAATTTGGAATGTGGAGCAAATCATACTAAAAGATTTCTCCTCCTTGCTGAATACTTCAGGAGCTTTAAGGAATTCAGCTCAGGAGCAATGCTTCATTCAGGGCTGTTGATTAGTTCCACCGTGGAGTGCACTAGACAAGACAATAAGTAGACGACAGACACAGTGATTCATAGATTACTCTGCTGAGAGTTGCAGGTGTTTTGGGATCGAATGAAAGGAAAGGAGGTTGGGTCAGTTCTCAAACCCCCTTCCTGTTAAAGGATTAGCATGGGTAACCCACAGTTATTAAAATCACTCTCATAAATGTAGAAGTTGGAGTTTTTGCTCAAAGTTTCCTTCCCCGCCGTGCCCTTCCTAGCAGAAACAGCAAATGGAGTTTAGAATTAATAGCAGTGCCAAACTGAAAGCAAAGAAAGGAGCCAGATCCTCACCTGGTATAAACAGGAAGAGTTTACAGAAAACTTTGTGTAGGAGTCCAGATAATGGATTTAGCCAAAGCCCTGAAACTTTTCTCACTTCCCAACAATATCATGAAACGTATGCAGTTACTTAAGATACAGGTATAGGAGTACACAACCCTTTTCCTTTATCTATGTGAAGTATAAAGAACACAGGGTAAAGGAGAGGAGTTGGAGAAAAGGAGAGAAAATCCTGCACCTTGCTGAAGCCAACAGAGGAGACTTCCTGCCTTAGTCTGGGGAGAACAGGAGCACAGTGTCCTCAGCATGGGGACACTGGAATAGTGCCAAAGCCACATCCCCTCAGTGGTACATGAGCAGGGAGACAAGGCAAAGGGTTTTGCTCTCCAGGAGTGCACAAGGGAGGGAGCCAGAAGGGAAGAACTCATTTAACCATGTGCCCTGCTTAGCTAAAGCAAAGAGCTGGTGCTGCTGCAAGCACTCAGCCACCCAGATCCAGGGAAACCAATTGCAACCTTCTCCTAAGAGAAACTAAAATCCACTGCTTCTCCAGTTTTCCACACAATCAACATTGCCACTTCCCCCCACAACACTCTGCCAAGCCTTGCAGAACCCTGCACTGACGTACACAGGCCCTCGAGGAACCAGTCACCAACATACTTTTGAATCTGAGGCTTCAAATGGGAATGCAAATCCCACATTTCATGCATCATGGGGTGTTTTACGCTTTGGCAAGGAATGAAAGTCACCTAAGAAGCAATTGCCATAACAGGGCGATGAGCACAATAGAAAGACATTTACAGGGCTAAACATATTATTGATGTGTCAGGTCTGACAGAGTTTCAGGACAGCAAGACACACAGTTCACATATCAAGAACATGTTTTCAACCAGAAGCACTCTACTCTGCTGGGCTACAAACTGCCTAAAAGAGCCATTAGGAAGTGTTATGAATTAAAAAGCAATTTGTATTCAGTGTATATTAAGAGCAAGGCATCGTGTTCCTCTGGGATTTTGACTTGAGGAGATTCCAAGTATGTAAAACAAAAAAAAAGTCCGTGATTTTTTGTCAAAAAAAGATACACTAAACAGAGAAGATAAGTGAGATCATGTGGTTCAACAATCCTATCTGTGTTTTTCACTTTTAGAAACACATACAAACCAAACTCCTTTTTATCTTTGAAAATTGAGGGGATTATTCATTTTTAAAATCCACCTTCCAGTCTTAAGACATGCTGTATGGCAGCATTCATGTTAACTGCCACGGTTTTTAAAATTATGTTTTACTCGCAAGTAAGGCTGTTTTTCTCCCTCTGTTCTTCTTTCTTTCTGACCCGCAACCATGAAAGCAGATTTGGGCTGGTAAGAGCAGGTCTCAATGAACATCCCTGCAAGTGATGGCAGCAGCTCCCCACCGCTGTCCATGCTCCCCTCCCCACTCCCACTTAACCCAGGGCTGAGCTCAGGTGAACAATTCTCCACCTGCATTTCTTGCAGCCTGGTGGGCAAACTCTGCCAGGTGACAGAGGGCGAGCAAAGCCGAGGAGATTCTGGAAGGAGACCAAAAGCTGAAGTAGATGCTCCATCTCCAGCCAAGGCCAAGCTTGGCTCAGAGCCCACAGCTGCTCCCCAGCCAGGGCCACTGGGCAGCCCTTGCATGCTGGATGGGAAGAACAACACCCATTTAACAACTGGCCTCAGCTTTTTCACTCAGCCTGGAGGGAAAATTCACGCCTGCAAACAGCAGCTGGGAAGAGCCAGGTGGGAAGGTCTGAGCTGCACCATCCACATCAAGGACACGCTCCAGGCTGGGAAAGGGCAGCACTCCTGGTGGAGGCAGAGGCAGGGTGGGAACTTGTCCACATGCGTTTTACCCCAAAGTCCAGCATAACAGCATTTCAGTGGAGGGTTAAATAAAGTTGGAAAATAATCCATAAAGCACACTTTGATGTCTTTTGGGACAGAAGGCTCTGTGCTGTGCACAGCAGGGTGAGCTACTATAGCTGAAAAGAAAAGCTTCGAAATACTGAAATGTTCATGACCACTCAGCACCGAAGTTACTCTGTGATGACCCAGGATATAAATTATTTGCTAAACAGAGGATCTGTACACAACCCAAACACGCCAGGCAGGAGGCTGACACCTGATCCTGGGTAGGCATGGTGTGAAAAACCAGCCCCTGGCAGCACCCTTCAGACCCCAGCGTCCTCACCTGCCAAAGCCTAAAACACACTTGTTTGTAGTTTGTCATGTCACATTAAATTGAAATCTTTCATTGCCTGGCTGGGAAAGATAATAGAAAGCAACATTTCAAGGTGATCTACCCTTCCAAACATAATCTTTAGCAAATTAATAAGTAACCAACTATTTATTGGTCAGCTGATGCTGCCCCAGATACAAAGTTCCAGGCCAGGCACCAGTGAGATCTCACACAGCCGTGCTTCTCTTAATTAAGCACAACTGGAAGGATATTTTGGGAAACCCAATTAATTTGGAGAGCCTTGGGGTAGAAGCAGCAGGAGTGCAACGATGAAGTTCTGCATCCCAGCTCACCCTTGCAGGCTTTTCCTCCTGCTTTCCACCATCCGCAGCTGACCTGGTCAGGGAGCCACTGGTCACACCTTCAGAAAAAGCCGTGCACAGGCTCTGCCCTGACTCAGGGGCCATCCCCCTCTGGATTTGGCCCATGCCTGGGCACCTCCACATGGGATCGGGCATCCTTTCTCTCAGGTACTCCCCAGCCTGCCAACTGCTAAATTTCCAGCGTGCCTGCAGCCCCCTTGTGGAATGAGACCGAAAAGAGGCATTGTTTTAATTTAAGAGCACAGAGTTCTTTTTTAGCTGCTGCGGGGCTGATCCCGCAGGTGCCACAGGCTCCTGGGGCAGGAGCAACTCCTGCACACCTCGGGATGCACTGGAGCCTGATGGAAGACTCAACTCCATATCATATTTAAACACCAGCAAAATGTTTGTATGGTTTCTCTTCAATCCCTCAGCATGGGCTTCTGGTTGGGTTTTTCATTTTGGTTCGACCCAAAACTGGGGATTTTGCCTCAAGCCTTGTTTCCAGCCCTCCAGTCCAATTCTCTGCTCTCTGCAGGACCAGAAGCACTTCCAAGCCTGTGCTGCTGCTTCAGGCTGTCCAAGCACCTTTCTCACTTCCACTGTTTCCCTGATAAAACAAATTGCAAGAGATACCAAGTCCCTTTTAATTTCACTTTCACTGAAAAACTCTTGATACTTCTCGAGGTGTCACACCCTCAAAATCCCAAGTGGGATGCAGGAGGCAACCAGTGGTCCAGGAGCAGAGCCACGGGCTCAGAGGCGCCCAGAGAGAGAAGCACAATTAACATGCAGTGCTTCCCCAGGAGAGCAGATCAGGGAGAAAGTGGGTGAAAAAAAAAAACCCACACTACAGTGTTTCTAATAAACTGAGAAACTTTTTTGACTTTCATGATGTACATATGGCCGTTAATTTCCATGTCATGTTATGATTTTTTGGCTGAGCCAACAGTGTGTATGTGTGGATGGGAGCAAGCAAAACAAATGCATTTTGTATTCAAATTTATACAACTCCATACATTTTTATGCTGTTTATTTGAAAATTAATTTTGGCTTAGGCCTTAGAGACAGCAAATGTTGTCAAGATTTGAGGGCTACCTGAAAAGCCTTGGGGACAGCATTACCCTTATGCATAAGAAACAGCAAAATAAAATAAAAATAAATGAATTTCCAAATACGTCATGGCTAATCCCTTGAGCTGACCTACAAATGAATTATAGAGGGTTTGCTACAGGACTGAGTAGATCTTGTGATTTCACTGAGAGATTTATCTTATTTTCCAACTTATTTTCATATCTTATTTCCTTTTCTTTTAGAATTAGACTGTAAATAAAAGAGCTAAGACCGAATGAAGCTCCCTTTCACTGCACTCATATTGGATTGATAAATTAAAACGGTGAGATGAGTTTTGTATGACCCATCCTCGAGGATTTGGGAAATTTAGCCGATGCAAAACAAGGCATTAATTTGGAGAGGCCTAGCTACTTACAATGCTTAGTATTCTGACAATGATGAATGGCATCATTCCAAGCAAATGGTAATTTCACTTTTTGTGACAGTACTTTAGAGCAAAACCGACTTTCTTCACACAAAGAATTTGCAATCCTATTGAACAGAGGCTGTACCTGAATATCAGAAATCCTTCATTGTTTAAGTATCATCTGATATTCTTGATTGGCTCCAGACTGAAGGTTGCAGTTGAATTAGGGAGAACGGAGGTTAAGTCCTAACCTTGAAAGATTTAGCAGCCATTGAAACACTGCCTTTGGGCACTTATTGGCCTGTATTTATCAAAAAACTTTTCAATTCAATGAGGGGAGGGAGAAAACACAAAACTTGTCACATTCATCAAGTGAAGCCACTGGAAAGACATCTACAGAAGAACACCCAAAAAGCATAATCTTTCAGAAGAGCTGATAGAAATGGTAATTGGATGGGATGAAGAATAATACTTCTAAAGCAAGGGTATAGAGAATATAGCTAAAAAATCAAGGTCAGGAGAAGAGAATGTATCCTTTTCAACTTAATAAAACTTACATTTGCCTTTTGTATTGTGGAAAATATTCCAGGTACCATTTCTAATTTATTTCTGCACAAATACTTCTGAGTGAAAACAGGATTACAGACAAACTGGCAGCATGTTTTCTTTTAGCTTACGTGCAGCAAACATAAAAGCATTGTTAGTAGATACAATTAGAAAAAAAAAAAAAAAGGCACAACACAAAACAAACTCCAGGACTTCCCTATTATTTAGAAATGTGGCTCAGCCTTCATAAACACACAGAGCATCTTTAAAAAAAGCTTCTCCCTAAGGCACTCGAAAGCCACCTTCTATGATTGGCAAAGAGCACTGACATTGTCTCCCAAACAGGGAACAGAAATGATGAATCATAAAAACTTGATTGCACTTCTTCCTGCCTCCTTACTAACAAGCTAATCAGAGAGCACAACGAGTGTCATGTGTAAACGGATGAGTTGTCCAGGGATGCTATATTGTCCCATTTTTATCTCGCACAAACACCTCTGGCCTGAACTTTGAAGGCTTTTGGCACATTTCTCAGGTTTTGTATCAGGGGTCCTATCCAGCTGGCGAAAGAGGGGAAATACTGAAGTGCTGTGTTGCTCTGCTCGCCGGGATTGCACGGATGCAGGTGTCTCCTTACTGACGAAGACATCAGCTAAAGCAAAAAAAATCTGCAAAAGGTCAGTATCTACACACACGAAGCCTTCAGCCAGCTCCCTAAACAGTTAACAAACAGCACCTACTACCAAAACATCCCCATAAATAATCCCTGAAATGAAAGTAGTGATTAAAGCATTTGTTAATTTTCCGTAGTCCTGGGAATTTGGCTATTGATGCCTATTAATCCAAGAAATATAACATTATATTTGTCAAGAGCATCTCCAGAAGTGGGGCTGGGGGAATAACCTGTGATTTGTGATGTCAACATTCTCTCCACCAGGCCAGGTGCCATATTTTAGTGTTACAGCACATTTAGCAACAGTGTTGACTGATCTACTCAGGGCACTATCAGCAAGGTTTTCCCACTCCAAAGTACCTGAAAAACAACATTTGCCAAGCAGAACTGCAGGTCACGCCCATTTCAGAAACATTCACCTCAGCATATGGTGGGAATTGGTCAGACATGACGAAAAAGGCAACCAAGGACAAAAATACATAGCAGCAGTCTGAGAATCTGTAATTTGGGGTGAAGCCTGCCATCTGGCCTTCAACACCTTGACATCAAGAAAGCAGTTACAGGGGTGCCCTGGTGTGCCTAGGCATTTGTGGACATATGGTATGTTTTACCATTAACTGCAAATTTCCTTACTTTTATTGTTTTCTGTCACAAGCGTAATGTTTGCTTTAACACAGATTTGTTGCATGAGCATATTTATTGTGCATTTCATGTTTTTCCCAGCCACTCCCTGACTTTTTTGGTCTCCACACTGGTCCAGGCCATGCCATGCTACAACATTCAGGGACCCCTCCTTGGAACTCTAATAGCCCAGTGGGATTTTGAGCACCCATTTCAGCATTAGAAACGCTCCATCCTGTGACAGGGGTCTGCACTCCAAGCTTTGAGTTTTCCTCCACACTGCTCAAAAACCCCTTTAAATCACCAACTGTTTTACACCTCTGCTTAGCACAGGGGCCTGCCAAAGCCCCCCAAGCTGACCACCACCCTGCTGACAGCCAGTCTCCTCAAGTACATTCTTAAAGCTTTTTATATTCCTATCCAAGCCAGACTGGATATTCAGGTGCATTTAACTCTGGCACAAGCAAAGCCTGTATTGCCCTCCCTGTGTGCACCATGGTGGGTCTCCTCTCTTGTCCCGTCCAATAACCCCAGGAAGAAAACTAGCAACTCACAGGAAAAATCAGATATAATCCTGGGTAACTCAGTGTCACACAATTCCTACACGGTCACAGCTGAAAAAACACTTCCACCTCAGTGTCTGAAAAGGCCAAGGAAGGATTTTTCAGGACATGGCATGTAACTGCAGAGGCACAAACTGGATGCCCACAGTCCATATGGTGATGGTGAGACTGGAAAAGTCATGCTATAGGTGATGAAAGAAAGAGGTATTCACAAGATCAGTGCTTTTAGGTAAAATATGAATTCAAACATGTGAATATTAAACTTATGTTGACTATAAAAAGAAGAACTAACTCTCACATCTACAATAAATTCCTGTATCACCTGTAGTTTTCAGAGACAGATCTTACATCCCATCTCAGCAACTCTCAGGGCTGCTCTTTGATATCAGAGTAAGTTTTGACCAAGCAGAAGCTGAGTAAACACCTAAGGATTTGGCCCTCTGATGTTAAGCAATCCATCTTAATTTAGAGAGTACATTTCCCAAAATACATTAAAAGTGTAAGTCTTTAGTACAACAGGCTCCAGGAAAGCAAACAGGACATTATTTGTGGCAATGGTGGTGTGGGTGATTTTCCAAAAACAGGCTGGTTTGTGGGAAATCACTGAATTAATCGCTGCCCCACATGAAAGGAGTGGATTCTACAATGATTTCAGCACGCTTCTACGAATTTATTTTTCCGCCTGATGCCACCTGTTTCACTGCCAGCCCCTCCAGCCACATACCAAGGCATCGCTGGGGGGGGTCAAAGCAGCAAAATTCCTGGGGACCATCTGCTTATTCCTAACCCCCAAACCCATATTTCCATCTCAGCATCATATCCGCCCTTATTGGGGGGCATTGTGCGCTAATGACCATTATTTAATTAACAGATGAAGAAGCCCTGAAAGCCGCCCCAGCAGATTTTGAACTTGATCTTCTCTCATTTGCTGTCAGGCAAGACCAGATAAATGACAAGTATTTCGAGAGTCTGCAAAGGCCCTTTAGAACAGCTGCACAGGCTTCACCCCTTCTTTGCAGCAGGTTTCTCACTTAAGAAAAAAACACGCTTCATTACATCGCCTCTTACTTGAGCTGCAAGGGTCTATTCAAGGAAGATAAGCCTCTTAGAAATGAAGTAGCGTTGAATTTAGGTTTTGAGTGACAGGAGGAAGGTTTATCCATTCAGCAGACAATACTGCTTTCTCTGCATTAATCTAGGAGGCGGACAATGATCTGTTTTTTAGGCAGCATCTCATCTCTTTTCCCACAGCAGAAGGTGATTAGAGTTCGGAAGCAGGGGCTGTGAAAGAAAGGCGAGCACTATCTCCCCAGCCCTCCTGTTTCCTGAGCGGGCAGGAGGGAAGTTCTCGGCCAAGTGCATCAATCACAGGGCTGGCACTCAGGATGTGCCTCTGGTCAGGGGCTGACCGGGGGCTGGCAGGTGAGGGCACGGACACCCCGGCAAAGCCCAGCCCTGATCTCTGCAGACAAACACACTTGCTCAGCAGAAGGAGGTTTGTAACCCCGTGTGTCTTGCATTTGGAAAAGGGGGGAAAACTCCATAGTGAGAGCCCAGGGTAGGTAATGTGTGTCAGAAATTTCTTTTTATTGAGTGGGTCTAGCCGAAGGGTTGCTTACCAGTGATATGCATTGGCTTTTCTCAGCCCACCCTGACAGCCATTCTGCTCACCAGCAGCTCCACCCAGGAGAGTTCCCAACACTCACAAAGAGGGTCAAACTCATCTTGCTTTGCAGAGAGGGAAGCCAAGCAACTGAGAATCAGATTTGCCTGAGACCACAGCAGTAGAATGATTGAACCCAGAAATTTTGGCCTTCCTCCTCCTCCACATGATCTCCCAGTGAGCTACACACAACCAAAGGAGTTGGGAGCCAGCTCAGGGAGCCTGCTCACCCCATGCACATTCCAATAATGATGGTCAAAGACAATTATAACCTATTTGTGTATCACACCACCTTCATTTTCCATGTTCAAGAAACAACCTGTCATTTCAGCCACCTCTCCACTGGGAGAAATGGGCTACCAGGAGGGCACATGAGAGCAGCCACAACCTGGCCAACAGCACTGGCATTTTCCCTGCTTTTCCAAGATCTGTGCCCCCACCTGTCAGGCTGGAGGGAGTTTAAGCACTTCAACATTTCAAGCACACGTGGCTTGAACAGGCAAGGAAGCAGGAGAGACAAATATAGTCAAATGTTAATGAGTACATTGCACAAATGTTGGTGCATGGGACAAGACACCGAGATCTCTAAATAATTATTAAGCTATCCATATGTGCATCTTCCTACACACAAAATAACCTGCAACTTCAACTATTTCCTTCAAGTAATCTTTATAGAACTTAAATCTTCACAGATTAATGTTGCAAATACACAGAAGCCCACAGAAGTCAGGTTTCTTGTCCCCACTTGACAGGGAATCCAGCAAATGTTATACCAATAACCAAAGGCTTGCAATCCACTGGGAAAGACTGAAAAAGCCAAGCCAAGGTATTTTGGAGACCCCATCTCTGGCTGCCCAAGGATGTGTTCAGAGCATAACAAGCAAATTCAAGTCTATACGAGCTGAGCAGTTAAAAACCAAAAAACTTGCTAAAAGTATTTCTGCCATCTTATGTAAAGCCCCATGGACACTATTTTTAAATAAGCAAAGCCTCTGTAAGACAAACATTTTCTACATCAGAAGGACTTTGTTGTGTTCCAGAACGAAGCAGCTGAAGAGAATCCTCTTTCATTACCAGGACAACTCTGAATAACTTTTAAGGGGCAAGACAGCAACCCTTGCTGCTGTTAGCAACAGCCCCCAGACCCGACTGCAGCATGCTGCAGAAACACGGCCAACCTTCCACAAATAAGGAGCGTATTGACACATTTTCTCTTCACCCCTTTGTGCTAAGCCTGTGTAACTGTGCTTCAGTGAATGGCTTTTTGTTATTCTTATCTCCGCGCCTCAAAATTCCTCAAAACACATCTGTCACGGCACAGCTTGAGAGCCAGCCCCGAACAACTCCGGTGTCACAGCTCTCCTGTCTCCCCTCCAACCTCCCAGGTGGGAAGAAGTTTGCACAGACATTTCTTTTGCTCATCGGAGCATGGCTGGCGTGCCGAGTCAGCACCACCCAGACCCACGTCCTCCCCTTTTCTCCTTCTTTCCCCCACCCCATCTTTTTCCTTTTTTTTTTCTTTTTTGCTTTGAGGAGACTTAATTGCTTCATTTCAGATGTTATGTTTAACCTCAGGAAATGGTACTATAGACATGGCAAACAACTTTCTGGTTGTTTCCAATCAGTACCGTATTATAAAGTACAGCCAGTTAAGAATCCTATTCATTTTCTTGCCCTGTCATCTTGATCTTATTTGAATGTCTGGGGAGCAGGAGGTGCTCGCTCAGCCCCACGTTTCAGAAGTGGGGGCAGGAACGTCTGTGCAATGTGTTAGAGACACTGAAAGTTTTCATTTTTGACTCCTTAATGAGAGCGACCTTTGCCACGGGCTGATGAGTTCCATACCTGTCCTGGTGTGTTTTCTGAAAACATTTGACACTGCTCACAGGTTTGACGGGGATATGACTAATGAAGTCTTGGTATAAAAATAATGGGCTGCAATTGCAAGTCATTTGTGTGAAACCAAACTCCTTAAAAACTTGTCTCTGCTCACTTTCTGTTTTCTAAATGAGTCAATAATACGAATCAGATGGCTTGAAGGAATAGACCCCCAAATATTTCCTCTCTCCCTTCTATAAATTAGCTGCCATTTTGTGCAATTTTTGTTGCCTCCAGGCACGGTTTAAATTGGACTGTAGTTACTAGATTGCTGGAGCTATTGCAAAATGTGTAGGCTAATACATAATACCTTGTTTTTGTTAAATGTATAGTAACAGCTCTTCTTGTGAGGTCAAGAGGCCCAGGCTGCTACTACTTAGAATGCATAACAATTTTATGTAAAGTAATGGGGAGGCAAGCAGAAGCATGAGTTTCTGCTGCAACTTCTAAATAATCAAAAAAACGTATGTATTGTTTTCACCTTTTTTCTTATCAGCTACAAAGGAGAGTGATGCCTGTTGCCTTTAGTCCCTGCTGTGGGACTCTTGTGGGCTGGGGGAATGCAGCAACCAGGAACCTCCCAGATTCATCACAGAAGGGCATTTTGGAGGCAAATCTCCATGGGTCATCCTCCACCATCAAAGTTTGTATTCTCTTTTCAATTGAATAGGTACATCGTGAATCTGACCACCTGGGTAATCAACTTACAATATATAACACACTGCAATGACAACAACAGAAATACCCTGAAAGCTCATGAACCATGCCATATTCATAACACAACTGCATGTACCACTGGGTCTTCCAATTTTAGCATCAGTACTGAAAATTTGAGATTTTCTTTAAGTCTCAGCTCTTGGAGTCATGCAAATACGAGGATTTTAACTATTAGAAGCAGCAGCTTACACCATGACAGAAGACAGCCTGAAATTTCCACCCAAGCTACCTTAGGAAACTCAAAACCTTGGGAAAAAAACCTAAAGAAATCTACGTGCTCTAACTTCCATGCTTCCAAGGCACCTAATTCATGAGTTTTGATTGTCAAGAACTGGAAAACCTGTTGCAATTACTGTGAAAACTCCTGTCATAAACTACTGATTGATTTTAATTCATCCTGACCACTGTTTGTTGACAGCAGGTCCATACAGATCCCAACTTTCTCTAACAGATATATACATATATATATATAAATTATTTTTATTCCCTCCTCCAAAAAACACCCCACAATCTGTGGGCTACAATAAAGGGAAAAACAGATGTATGATGAGGCTGTATTCGCATGATCTGGTGGAAAAGGGTTCATATTGTTTGGTTTCAGAGCCCCTGTGACCCAGGAGAGACCACCACTGCAGGGACCTCTGGGCACTGCTGGCAGTTTTGTTTGATGTCAAAACACGCAATCAAATTATTTTATCTAAGATACTGTTTTAGCCACATTTGGGTAGGCAATTGAAAGGCAAAGGCCAGCATTTTTTCCCTTCAGTTCAAGGATGTCTAGGTACCCCACACAGGCACAAACCCACGTTGCACTCCTGTACATGTGGGAGCGTTATGGACATGTGGAAGGAATAATCCACGTGGGTCACAGACATTTCCCATTACATCCCATGAGTGGGCTCATTAGACCAAAGCTCATTTGTAGTCAAAACGTGCAAAGTTAGGAACATGTATAAGCCTTTGCAGGACCAGGGCTTAAGTACACACTCAACCTCAAGCTCCAGGTTTGGACATGCTGTTCTTCAGCCCCAGAACAAACGCAAAGCTCCGTACAACTAAATATAGCCGGCATACAAGAGATTTTGTTTTGTTTTCTTTAGCAGCTCCCCTGTGACCCAACAGAAGTTACGAAACCAAATGAATGTAATAGAGCGTTCATTCCCTGCTTATTGATGTTGCCTCACCCTTGGGCATATTTGCAAAATTTCCTTCTACATAATAAAAAATGGCACGTCGCTTGCTGTGGCCAGTCAGGCTGCGGGCCGGCAGCAGTCAGACACAGAGGCTACTCGCTGCTAAATGCCTGCTGCTCCTTCAGGACAAAGCATTCCTGCACTCAGGTAAAGAGGATATTCAGCAAGGATGGTACAATGGTTTGTTGGTGGTGTTGCCCAGAGATAGAGCAGTCTCTTGGTGGGGAGTTTGCTCACAACACAGATCCACTCTGTTCAGTGGACACACAGCTTCCCTTGGAAGAGCCACACATCCCATTTCATCATCTTCTTGCCTGCATAAACAAACACATCTACTGTCACTGACATTTCCTTTCCTCCAGCCCCAAGTAGCTGCCGTCAATGGTTCACACATTAGACAGAGTTTGGCAGAAATAGCAAGAGACCAGAAATCACAGAGTCCACATTTTTCTGTCTTCATTCATGGATTCACTGATAAATGCCCTTTAGCCAGACTGAGTTGCTTTGTTCCTACCCTCCTACAACCTGTGGGGATGCAACCCAGCCTTGGAACAAGAGCATTCCAACGCACAAGTACTCAGGATCCCACCTCACCCCCAGGTAGGAAGGGGACCTGGCTGATGGTGAGGGTTCCTCTGGGTGCCAGCTTCACAAAAAATAAAGTATAACCACAAACTCTGGCATTTTAGTATCTACAGCTATCAAACTCTGTGATCAGAAAGCTCCTCACCTAGCTTTAGGGAAGGCACTTCTCAGCAAGTAGGCACCCAGGCTCTTGCTGCAGTCAGTGGAGGAAGACTGGAGGCCACAACCCAGAGGGATGGACTGGCTAAGGTCTTCTCACTCTCACCCACTGAGAGGGCTTTGAGTGCCACATCAAACTGGAGCCAAGTATTCAGACAGCTGAAGCAACTCGACTGAAGCTCCCCCTCTGTGGCAACCTACAGAGAAATCCTCTCATCCTTTCTGTCTCAAAAGCTCTCATATTTTCCATTAAAGTACGTGGTATCAGCTATGGCAGAGCAAGGGTCCTTGGCCAAACTGTACAGCTCACTGAGGGATTTTCTACTTTCTCAACTCTGTCTTTGTTTTTGCTGGCTCAGGCTCCCTCATAGGTAACTCTGCACATATTTTCACCCTCCCTGTGAACCACAGTGCACACTGAAGCTAAACCTAATTTGCAGTTTGGGTATAAACGAGTAATTAGGCATCTACTCCTGCCAACATTCGTGCCAGCAGTTTAAAGCGGGTATGGAATTACTAGGTTAAAATTGCACCTTACACCTTGACACCAGCTCTGAAGAGGTTGGTCCTGGGGTACTGGACATTACATAAATATATGCACAGCCAGGAAGAAAATGGGGCAAGCCAGCCAGGATTCTTTTTAATATATCTCCTTAATTCAAGGGGCCCATTATATATAGTGCTCAGGACGGGAAAAGGAAGACTTGTACCCACTTGGGGGGGCGGGTTATGGTTTAGCCACCAACTTTCCTTTTTGCTCACACAAGGGCTAATTCATAGGTTAAGTGGAGGATTATAGATGATAGAAATGCAGCAGCCTTTTTCCTTTCCTCCCCATGCTTTTCATGTAAAGAGAAAGAAGGCTTCTCTCATCCCTTCTGCAAAAGTGTCGACACATTTCCATAGCTCTGTGAGAGGACCTGCCATTTCTGTCACTCTGCTACCCCTTGTCCTTTTGTCCCCACAGCATCTTATTTCAGCTTGGAGAAGAATAATTCATGGCATCAGAAGATAAACCCAGATTTCCTAGGAAATTGTTCCATAAGAAAAGCCTGGACTGTAACCATGCCTGGGATAACACGAGCTCAGTTCTCTTTTTTCACCAGTTTGTGAGTTTTGCCACAACTTTGAGAGAAGCAGAATCAGTCCTTTACAATATGTCTCTTTTCAAAACACTATCTGAGTGCACCAGCACCTGAAAAGTCACTTTGGGGCATGTTTTGTCAGTGGGAGCAAGGTGACAGCGTGAAAATTCGAGGACTGGCCAAGTACCAGCCTGTCTTCCAGTACGCAGCTGTACTGCTCCATCAGAGCAACTGTTTGTCCTTGCCTGGCAAAACTTTAGCTGAATACCACCTTAAAGAAATCAAAAAGATTGTCACAATGGCCTAAGGGTGCAAAGAGTCACACGGAAAACAAACATGTGGGAACAGAGAGACCCACTGGGCTGCTGAGGACCCAGAGTTACAGACTAGAGCTGAACTGTGACCATGGATTTGCTTAAAAAACACCCTGCTTGTCCTGAAAATTTAGGAAAAACTACAGGGAGATCTTTTTTGCATGTATTGCAACTCAAGGACAAGGTACAGGTTCTGCAGGTTGCTGCATTTTTCATAGTAAGTGATCATATGCAATTAAGCACAACAGTAAGTAAAGCTCAGACATAAAACCCATGTAACCTTTTTGCTGGCATGAAAATTAAGGTTTCCCTTGCCTTCCAGTAATTGAAATGCTTTCCTTGATAGTTTTCCCCTTTGTTTCTCTCAATATTTTTGTTTTAAAGGAATACTTGGAATTTTAGCATGAGATCTGCAAGTTGCCTTTTTTTCTTTGACCCCTCCCTGTTAAAACCTTGACTCACTTTGGAGCACACAACAGAGACATTTGCTGGATTCCCAGAGGGAAAAGGGAAATGGAGGAAAAAAAGTGAATTTGAAAAAGGTATTTTTTGGGGGAGATAAATGCACATTCCACCCTTGTTCTTTTATATAGGACTCTCATCTGTCTGACCCAGAAACTCTTCAGGTCTTGAAGATTAAAGTGGGGAACCAAGAAAATATCTTTTCATGAAGGAAAAAAAAAAGGTTAGGCTCATCTACACATGTTTTTTCGTGTATTTTCTATGGAAACATGGCCAGAGCTCAGTTTCCACCTTAGGTACATTTTCCCTACTTAATTAAACCCTCTTTCCCCACATGACAAATGGGCCCTTCTCAGGAAAGGGCATGATTGCAGGCACGGGTGAAGTCAAAGAGGGCATTCTTAGTGATTAGACATGAAATACAGACTTGGAAAACAGAGGTTTTGAATGTAAAGAGGGAATAACTTACTGCATCCTTAGGGTAAAGATAATTTATGCATCCTTTGCCTAAGTGAGTTTTCTCTATCTGTTTATTTTGGGTTTAAAAACTCTATTTATCTGGTTGGGTGTACTTTTAAAAATGTACTTCCCACGGCCCTACTCTTCTGTTTAGTGCTCATATTTTTCCCAAGCCAGATTCATTAGAAATATGGCCTGGATGATATGTGAGCTTTCAAACGTGGCATGCAGAGCAAGCACGGGCACCAATGGGCCAAGTCTGGGGCCAGTGTCTGTGACCCACGCCAAAACTGCACACTGCCAAGGTGCAGGATACAAAAGTCATTAATTAGGAGAAGGGGGACCTGAAAATCCTGAGATAGTTTTTGTTTAATGAGATACTGGGCTTGGTGCTCCAGGCAATGTTTTCAAGCCCTGCTTTTGCACAAGTGGTGCTGGAAACTCACTGTATTTTAAATGAAAATTGGGGTTGCCCCAGTTGCTTTCCCTATTAAAGGTTTGAAATTGGAGGTGTCACCAGCTGACACTTGCAGCCTACAAGAACATTTGGGAGGTTTCTTCTTTTCATCTGAAAGGCACAACTTGCACCAGGGGAACAACAGGACTTGAGCTGAGGAACTGGGGCAAAATACAGGGCAGCAACACAGAGGAACTGAATATATTTGAGGGATACCAAATGTATTCAATTCCTACCACATCCTAGCGCTCAAGGACCACTTATTTCCTTAGCAGTTCTGCTTCTACTTGGTTCAGATAGTGCAAGTTCCTCCAGTTTAAATGGGGAACTACCCTGAGCACAGGAAAAACAAAACAAACTAAACCCAACCATAAAAAAAATTTATTCTTGGTAGTCCAAGTAACTTCCAAGTAACATGGGTACCATTGGATTCAAAGGGCACTTGCACAGGGAAAACCAAAAAAGAGTTCACAGCCCAGCAGAAAGAGTGGCCAACCAATGGTCTTAGAGAAGTTTCCCCATTTTGCAATTATAAAGAAGATTTCCAAAGAAATCTGTGGAGTGGAACTTTTAATTTCTACCAGGCATTAAACTGCATTAAAGTGTCTAGCCCACTTTTAAAGAATAAATCAATCCCTGTCTAATTCAGATATTCCTCATGCTTAGTTCACAGGACCTCTCACAATCAGGTGTTTGTACTTCAGAAAAGCAGTGATTTCTTCTCAGGTGTGCTTGGGTGGAAATTAACCATCTAGAGAAGACTGGTTGTGTACAGGTGTGGTTTAAAATTTGGATCATTTTTTGAAATAAAGGACTATGCATGGGATTCTTCCTCCAGTTTCACAGACATGCAAGGGTGCAGCAGAAAGGTAGAATTGGCCATGATCAGACCTGAGACACATTCACCTGTGATTTAATGAGGAGAAAAAAAAAATCAAATTCATCATAGAACACATGAAAAAAACCCCAGAATGGAAGTCTGCACCATGAAAATTCAAAAGATTCTGGTCTAATCCCGTTTTCTGCACATATCTATGGGGTTTTCCAGCACATGGCAACCCACACATCACAGCCCCTTGCACCTCTCTTGTGATGGATAGTTTTCCAGATGGAGACAACCCCCTGCTTGCTCCTCACTCCAGCTTATCCCCAAACAGCCTTGCTTGCATCCCTCCACAAGCCACCAAGGGTGATGCCAGCTGCTTCCTTCTGGTGATTGCTACACTTGGAGTAGGAAAATCTACTCAAAGCCGGGCCTAAAACCAGGAATAAACCCAGCCTGTATCCACAGCTCTTTTCTGCCTGGCCTTAGGGGCTGTAAAACACGAGATGCAGCCCCATTCCTGCAGCCCTCCCTCACGTGGCAGCAGGACTCCTTGCATGAGCTGGCAATGGCTTACACAGCAAAAGAGCTGCAGGATCGGGCCTTTAATTGCTTAAAAATACACTACCCACCAATAGTTACCTAATTTAGCAGAATATATTACCTCTCTGCTTCATAAATCTTAATTAAAGCTGTTAGTTTTCCTATTATATGATCAAGAAACGCCCCATTAAAGTTAAGCAGTTTCTCCAAGTAATTATATACGTTATGTGGCGTGAGCGTAAAGATGCATATAGCGTTCTGCTACCAATTATTTTGCATACCCTGAAAAGCACTATCTATTAAATAAAAAACTTGCAAAATTTCATTAATGCAGGATTTTTTAATCTCCCAAAAGTCCAAGATGTCCCACAGGAGCTTGTATACTCAGTGTTGGCTCCTTATAATACAATTTAATGCTCACAAACACAACTAAAGTATTTAAGCATTTACAGAGGTTGTCATAAGTGCTTTACTTATTTTCGATCAAATTCAAGTCTACATTTAATACAGTTAACTGTGGTTATTTAATTTCAAAACTCAAGAATCCAACCTCAAAAATTTATAACAATATAAATTTAGTTACATTGATCTAGGATATGTATGCTACTGGGAAACCATTTTTCAGTAAGAAGTGTAGAATTGTAAGACCTAAAAGGAGCTATTTTTTAAAGTAAGCATTATTTCAAATAAACATTGTCAGATTTCAAAGAATATTTTCCTATTCATCTGCAAAATGATTCATAATTTTTAGTAGTGCATTTCAAGCCGTTGCTAAATGTTACCAAAAACTAAATGTATTTTAATTACCCTTTCTCTTTTGGTCAGAATTTCATGTAAATACAGAACAAATATTAAGCTGAGATCTTGCAAATATCTTAAATGCATTATTAACCAAAGCACTTCATTTCCTAGCAACTGGCTAGAGAGAATGAAATTTGGAAAATTATTCTTAGTTCCCCATAGACAGTGAATTTATTGCGTGACCACATTAACAATTAAAAGGTATATGCAAGATGTTGGATGTTAAAATATAATAGAAGAAGCTTAACATCTGCTCATATACGGCAAGGAACCAACTCCCACCCCTAAAAGTAACCTAATCAGGCTTGCAAGAATGTAATATTTTACTTTTAAGCAAAATGTTATTCTTCAAAAACTGCAGAGTCAATCAAGCACATTAAATAAAATTTTTAAAAAATGAAAAAGAAAAAAAAAGCAGAGAGAGCAGCAACCCTGTCTGAGGCTGGTAATCTTTGATCCAATACAGTTTCATATCATCCCTCAGAGCTGACAGTGCATTATTAATTGAAACATTGGGGCTGTACTTAGCCCTCTTCTGTAGGAACTGTAATATAATTATATCCCATAGGCAGAAATACTATTTCTACCTTTGCCCCTGAAAAAGTAATATACAAACTGGCTTAGAAATGCATGAAACAAAGTAGTACCCACCACTCTATTCACAGTATCAGTACTTAGCTGAATAAATCATGATAAAATCATAGTCTGAGGAAACAGATACATGAAAAGAGCAAATATGATTTTTATATAATATGTTAGGAAAGCATCTTGGATAGATTGATTTCAAGCAATTTAGCTGTGTTTCCTTTTATAATCCTCTTTTTTCCCCTGTTTTTAATTTTTGTACAGATGCAGCTATATAAATAGCAGCATTTCCTGGAATCCCCAGAACATCAAACCAAACATATTTTTCAATATTAAATTATTGCATTCCATTATGTCATTACCACTTAGAATAGGCTATAAATTCATTGATTGAAGAGTTTAATAGCTATGCCTGATCTTTTATATACCATACTTTCACTAATAGAAAATCGGCTTCTTCTGAAACATTAGCATGTTACCCTTTCTAGTAAAGCATATCAAATCACATTAGTGAAAAAGTTGCCAAGTCAAATGGAAGTTTGGTGCCAGTTTTCCTCCTTTTTTTCTTTTTTTTTTTTTTTCCTCAAGAGGCAGAGAAAGAGAGAGAGTGTGAGCAAGAGAGGGGGGATTAAATTTCTTACTAAACTTGTGGCAGTGAACATAAAATATAATAATACTCCTTTAACATTCCTATCATGATTTTGGTCCTAACACCTAAACCAGCTGAGGACTGAAGGAGTTAATACTTTACAATGTGCAATAATTCAGAGAGCTGGCTTGCACGATTTGCAATACACTTTTTGCTTTGCAAGATAGACTTCAGCACAGACAGATCAACAAAAAGAAGTAGGGGGGGGGAAAAGGACAACTCTACAACCAATCAAACCAAATGCCAGAGCAGAGGGCAAAGGGATATGGAAACTGAGAAGATAGACTTCCAAGTCCTTTCCTGAAAGTGCTTGGATTTTGAGGAGAGTCCAGCATTGCCTGACAAAAGTGTCTTTGTGCGGCAACACTGGGGAGAAGGGAGGAGAGCTCAGGAAACCTAATGAAAACAGGCCAGGCCTTGTACATTAGACCCCATGGAGAACTTTGAATCATACGAGCTGCAGACAAGCCCCAAGTATGTAATGCCAAATTAAAGACCACCAAATATGGGGAGCACCGGAGCAGCGCCGGGGCGGATGCACTCCTGGTGTGGGCCAGGGCATCGCCCGGTGCTTCCTTCCACCCCATCCCATCCCCTGCAGAGAGCCAAGCATCCCAGGGCAGTGCACTGTGCCTCCCCCACAGGGACTTGTGGCTCATTTACCCACAAAAGAAAATAAAATGCATTTTTTAAAACCTTTTTCTGCAGTCTGGTTGAATGTTAGCAGTGTTAGCATGCTAGCAAAGAGGGTGACAATCTGCAGCTCCCATTGCAACACCCTGACATGGGACTGAGCTGTCACCTCCTCACCTGCCCCACACCCAATCCTGCCTGGCTTTCCAGCATCATTCCTTCCTTGTATTTTAGGATAGATAGTGTATTTATTCTTGTCTTTGGAGGAACAACAGGACTTTAGCAAGGGGCAATCTTTCCAGCTCCCCCTCACACAAGGCACATGGCTCGTGATCTGACCACCAAGGCAAGAACAGCAAACTCCTCATGCCCACCCACCACAGTGTCCCAGAATCAAAGTGTAGGTGTTCGTCATTCTTCTCCCACCTGCTCATCCTTTCCCACTGGTAAAATCACAGCACATCCTCTCCACCTTTCAAGTCAGGCAGGGCTTGCTTTGCATGGCACAGGTTTTTGTCCCAGATTTCCCTGCCTGTCCCCCCAGGCTCCCCAGAGCATCCTCTCTGTACTCTCCACTCATATGAAAAGCATCCCAATCCCATTTGTCATTCTCACACTGCCACCCTCTCCCTACAGGGCCCTGCATGGAGGAGATGACACCAGATGATGTCCCTGAGCTGTGCTGAAATCATTATAGCAGTGCTAAATAAAGTCACAACTCTGCTTTCATGCAAATCAGCAAAAACAGCTGCAAATAATCCAAATAAGAGCAGAGGAAGGTCTTACATGTGCCTTGATTTTTGTCCCATCTCTGCCTTTGATAGCCCATGCTCCTCAGCTTCCCCAGCCTCTGGTTCCAGGACCCAGCAAGAAGGACGTGCCCTGAGCAGGGACAGACACTCCCACCATCCCTGCTCAACACAACAACAGCCACTCATTCCCAATTATTTCGTCCTATGCAAAGATGAATGCATTTTGCCCTAAAAACATTGGGAAAATCTTTTAAATAACCCAAGCACTGTGCCCAGTGTTCCTTCAGCAAGGGAAGTTCATGGAGAAAGGGAGTGAGTTTTGTCCCATCAAAGCTGCTGAAAACTCTTCATTTCAAAACCTTTTCTTAAAAAAATTAGTGGTTGAAAAATTTGCAATCTCTCCCTCTTAAGGGCAGTGTGACACAGGGATACACCTCACCCAGCAGTGAGACAGAGTGAGAGCCAGCAGAAAAGAAACCAAAAGAGAAGAAGTCACCAAGCAAGCTGGGGGGATGAAGGGGGCCCATCTGTCCCTCCCTGTCATGGCCATGTATTATATGAAATTTGAATTCACTGGACCCATTTCTTGACTGGTGACAATGGGCACTGCTGATTAATGGGCAGCAAAGCTAAACCTACTTGCAGGAGAGCACAGAATTTATCCCTGTTAAATCCAAAGAGCTTTTAGGAAACATAGAAGTAGATGGTTTGTGGTAAAGGAGAAAGGAGGTACAAAAAAAAAAAAAAAACAAACCCTAAACTAACATTTTGATTTAGCTAGAAAAGACCAGCCCCTTTTTAGCTGTGAATAACAAATGTGAAAAGAAAATCCCTGATATTTAAAGTAACATTTAGAAACATGAACACTGTGTTTCCTCAGCAGCAACTGAGCCAACTTCTTCACTCAATCACCTCAAGTGTAGAGCAGCACCAACTGCAGTGAGGTCACACTTGTGTAAGTGACCTCTGTTGGCCAAAGCCAAGCCTCTGTACCTGGCAGAAAGCCAGAGCAATCTCCAGCTTTGGTGGGATTGCCCTGGATTTGCACCAGTGTCGCCAGGGGAAACACATGGCCCAACAACTCCTTAAAAATGTAAGGTGGTTGTTTCCCTGACTCCAAAACTTCAGTGAAGGCAATGGCATTGCACAGACTGGAGATCACCACAGGTTCTGGCAATTTGTTTTCTGCTAGATATTTTCTGATACTGGATATTTCTGGCAAAGTTTGCCTTTCCTTTACACAACAGCAATCTTGCTGGATGCTCCCTTGACACCTACCTGGTGCAAGCTGGACCCACAAGTCAGAAAACTCTTGGTTTTCCAAAGTCTTGTAAGAAAAGACCTTTGTGCTATCACAACTATTGGAATTCAGTTGGTTTCCCTTTCTTTTGTTCTTCCCTCTCTGCTGGAGTGTGCGTTCCTCTCCACTACTGCTCCACAGTTCATTTTCTCTAACTTGGCCTAAAGGTGACCCAAAATACTGCTCCTCACAGCCCAGAACTTCCTCCATTTTCAAGGTATTTTTTCTTTTTTATTTGCCAATCACAGCCTTTCTAGGTTTTTGTGTCCCATCAGATCCTTGCAATATTATCCTTTAAGCAGGGACAGAAAAGGCTGCTCATCTCTCCCACCTCCTTTCTCCTCTCAGCTGCCCTTATTCTCCTGCCATTGTCCACGCTTCCTTCTCACTCTCACATCTGTGGTGCCACAGCATTTAAATGATTCAACACACCCACAACTGGCTGGTTCCTCTCCTCCTCCAGCATGTGGCTGGTTAGATAATATAGATCTATACACAGCAAGAGGGTTCATGGATCTATTGATTTCAAGACAATTTAAAGTGTGTTTGGCAAGTTACCATATGAAGACAGCCCTGTGGGCAATTCTTCATCCCACTACAGTTGATGGGATTTTTCAAATCAACATAAGGACCCAACACAGCATTTTTGGTTCATAAGCCAGAGACCTGAAAATTTCTTTTCAAGTAATCAAATTTACAGTCAGTCTAGTCCCAACAAGACATCTGATTAGTGATAATTACAACACCTACCAGGCCACCAAAAAATGTACTATATTTATCCATCAGATGTGATCTTTTATCATGGATGGCCCTATTCCAAATTTTACAGGAGGTTATTTTCACTTAAAAGAAAATGGATGTGGCAAGGAAAATTCTAACATTAACTTGTGCACAGTAATAGAAAAAATAATTAAAATAATCTTAATTGCCTATTTGAACACTGACAAATTAATTCAGAGCTGAAATCAGGATCACCATTCTGATGGCTGTGACATGATATACCACTAGTATTTTATAAAGTTCATTTCATCACTAGACATAGAACAACATATCTCCAAAACTTCTCTTTTTACCATCTAGAGTAAATTTAAAATAAATACTGGAGGACGCAGGATAAGAAAAAAAAAAAGATCATAATACTGCCAGACTGCAGAAATCCAGATTTAGTTTGAAAGTTAATTAATATTTTTGGGGTATCTGAATCCCAGTTGCAACCTTTGGGTCCTTTCTTATGATTTATAAATAAGTTTTTTCCATCATTAACATGAGGTTGATTAATTTCCACTATCATTTACTAAAGACTGGACATACCTTGGGGCTAAAAAAAGAGCAAAGATGATGGTGCCTTGGCTTTGCAGGGGAGTGGTGGGAGAGGGACCTCTTTGCCTGCACACCGAGCACCACGAGGGCTTCCCAGCACTGTTACTAAATCAGTACAAAACACCAACACAGAGCGTGCATCTCATTTTGTAGAGCCGTGTGTTTTCCAAGCTGCTTATTCAATCATTTTAACAATTTCTAGAACCGCGACCCGCGCCGCACGTGTCCTTTCGGTGGGAACCGTAGGTGATATGATCAAAGTTAGCCTGCACCTAATCAGCGCGCGAGACATAATCAAGAATCTTTTTTTAAGACGTGTTCAATTCAGCGGAGGGTAAAGACTATTAGTCTTTTCCTTATTTACTACGGTTTGGGTGAAATTCCCATTATTTCCATTAATACCGTTCCAGCCATATCAATTATTATAAGGTGCACTCAATAACGCAGCTACGTTATATCTCGAGCAAAGTGTCTTTCAGTGCGGTCTCTCAAGCAAACAAGATTTACATCCTCATGCAAGATCCACGGTTCTACCAAACTAGTGCCATATGTCTCTTTCTTCCCATCATCGCCCCAGTGACAAAATCCGCCGGGTAGATTCGACGTGGAAAAGAATATCGGAAACTCCGCAAAGGAAAACAAGAGGCAAAAGAGAAAGTTGGATGGGATTGATTAAACCAACACTTTTAAGTGTGTTGGAACAAATTTTTCCCTACTGTGACAGAAGAAATCTGTCACAACAGATTTTGTCATAAATCGTCCTATCAATACACAGAGAGGAGGAATCTCATGGGGAAAGGTTTGGTTAATACATTGAGCATCTCAAATCTGCACCCATTGGGCAACCTAAAGCAGCAGCACCACATGTGCGTACATCTATGAAAGCAGCACCTCCACTTTCCTTTAATACAAAATTCCTGAACACCTGGATGCTTCCATGTCGTGAAATAAATGCTCGTAGAATAAAAATTTACAGTCCCTCACATGCATTAAATTTGTTTAAACAGTTTTTCAAAGCAAGAGCCTTTTTTTATCTTCCTTTTTTCCACCACCCCCCTCCTCTTTTAAATGGCGAGCTGTATTTTATAATGGAGCGCCAGCTCTCCGGCGAGCCTCCATTCTTCCAGCCCTGACAGACTGTTTGTCAGCTAAACTCCCCTTGTCATGTATCCCCACCACTGCCAACTCATGCACGGAGACCTTCACTTTTACTGCTACCACTTGCACCCTGCGCAACCTTTGTCATTGATCACTGATCCAACCCAGTGCCCACATGTTCTTCAAGTGCCTACACAAGTAATGAGGTACTTGTGGTGTAAAATTAAACTGTCAACTGTCAGCGATTGATAACCACAGCGAGAGCTGACCTAGAACACCTGCACCCGTGGCCAAGACAGGTGTGACACGTTTGATCGCTGAGCCCTACTAGTCAGCGTGACCCGGCAGTGTCCCTCCATGGATTCTGCCCCTGACAGAGATGCCGTATTTCAGCTCTGGGCTTCCACCCCTGGTGCAGGAGCAGCTCCCTCCCCTGCCACCACAGAATCTCTCCTCCACCACAGTGGCTGGAATGTGAGCAACACCACATTTTGGTGATGACAGGTATTTATAGCCATGGAGCATCTTTCTACCTCCCCATCTTGTTCCTGCTTCTGATTCTTCTTCACTGCAGCTTGGCAGGAGCACCCACATTTATCAGCACTGTTCACCCCCTTTACCAAAGATTTTGTGAGGAGCCCAGGGCTCAATCAGGATCTTCATTCCCATCGATGCATTGAATTAAGAACAACGTGGAGTAGAATTTATGGTTATTTTTATAGTATAAAGCCTCTGGTTCTGGTTTTGCGTCACTACATGGCAGGAGCACAGAGCTGAGTGTTGCTTTGGCATCATTTAAGTAAACTCAGTCTGATGCTGTTGGGAGCATGGAGTAGGAAATCTCCATCCCCCTTCCCTATCCATTCCATCATTGCCATGGAGAAACACATCTCTCTTCACCCAGCTCTAATTTGTTTTAGCTGTGTTACTACACAATGTTTAGCCTTCAGTTCATATTTAAATATTTTTACTCATAATTTTCAACTGTTGATTTTCATTTTAAGCAAAGAGGGGCTTTTAAGGCACACACTGTCTTTTAAAACCCCCTGAAACACATCAGAAAATAATGGGAGGAAGGTTTCTCCCCTCCCCTCCAACAGTTGCACTATATTAAGTTCATGTGATGAGAAGATAAAAATCTATTAACTTGCTGCTGACCTTATCGACACAAGGATCTCTGCAGACATTACAGGAACTATATCTCTTCTGACTTTTACATCCAGAACCTCATGCACCAGCATCCCAGACCAAATATAAAATCTTCATGATGAGTGAAACAGTGACACATACTCCAACTCCAGTCCTGCCGGCTGGCAGGAGACATGGGGTCCTCTGGGGCCTGGGACCAGCCTCTACTTTCAATTTGACTTCAGGGGCAGATTTTTCACCATATGCTACTGGGGGCTCTGAATCAAAACTGTTTCCATAGGACCATATGCTACGAGGCAAATGTGCTGGATGCAGAAAGGCTTTCTGCTCCCCTGTATCACCATGATGTATTGCAAACATAATTAAAGGTGAGTAACGCGGGTGCTCCTGTTTGGGTTAATCATTCCTTTTTACAACTGAAGCTAGTATAAAACAAACCAATTTTCAAATTAGACCAAAAGTCCATCTAAATACACATTGCTCACGCACTTTTACACCTCCCACATTTCCATGTATGCAGCAGACTCCTCCACTGCTCAGACAGTAGCTCTGAAAGAGCAAAGGAGTTAAGGTTTTTAATTTTTATTATTATTATTAAATAAAAGCAGAGCAAGGACTCATAGCTGTCTGTGATGATTCCCCCATTTTATCAATCAGTGAAATGGGACCATCACAAGCACCATCACGCTCCAGGTGCCAGAAGGCAGAGATCAGGTGATCTCCAAAAGGCAGCAAAGGTGTAGGTGCCACCAGGGTGGCAGCAGCCTTTGCTGCCCCTCGGCTCTGCCTGCTTGCTGGGAGGCAGTGTATTTCCAGACCATTACAAATAAGCCTGCACAGGATGCCAGTAGGACTGCACCCTGAACAGCCCCTGGTTGGATTACATCAAATGAAACTAGAACATTGTGACACCATCACAGGGTTTGCCAGTGTCACCAACAACTAAACTTCAGGAGAATTATTTCAATAGCACATTTAAGAGGATTTTGCTTGATCTGGGCCAACTCCAGGGGTAATTCAGATACAGCTCAGCAGATGAGGTGTCACATATGCCCATCACACACCAGAGGCAGGGCTCTGTGTCAGCAAAGCTCACCATCTCCCAGCCCACAAACACGGCCAGCACTCCACCCAGCTCCTCCACGCTTCAACTAAAACCTGGACCCCAATGCCAACAAATCATGAAACAGGCAAATGTTTTCAGAAGGTATCTGGAACTCAGCTGAGCTGCTCCTGAAGCTGCATAAACATCCAAGGCTGCAGAGCAGTTTCCTGGTGACGAGCCAGTGTGTGCAGTTATCACCTCCCCACCAGGGAGGTGTCAGTGCCAAACACAGGAGAGTTTTCTGGGACATCCCATGACTCACATCTCCTGACCTTATGCCCTGCTCTGGCCACCCACTGCAGGAGATGAACTGCTGGGCCAGAGGGACCTGTGGTCTGACCCGGCACATCTGGTTTTATGTTTGGGAGTGTGCTCACGTAATTTTCTAGCAGTACCTGGAAAATCCTCAAGTGTGCTATTAATTTGAAAGGCCAGTGTCCTTCCAAAGCTCCTGGCATGCCAATGCAAACCACTTGAGGAGCTCCAAGCTGGAGCAGTGCCCGTGCCCCATCCCTCCCCACGGCTCCAACCCCTCCATGTGTTTCACTCCAGAGAGCTCAGAGGAGCTCGTGGTTAAGACAAGGACTGGCCAAACCGCATTCTGTATCCCCATTTCAGCCCCCTGTGTTCCTCCATGATCTCTAGGAAAATAGTTTCATTTATGTGCTACCCAATTTACTCTTATTTTACAAGAGCTAACAGCAACACCCATCCCACAGAGGTGTTGGGAATTGAATGAGGTGGTTAAACACGCCTAAGCCACATTCATATCACAAGTAATAAAAATACATTACAAATGCCTAACAATAAAGAAATAACATGACTCAAGCCACTGCTGGTTGTGGTTGTGGTTTTGTGAAACAAAAAAATCTTACTGATGGGGAAAATTGCTGATGATTTGCTTCACAGAAAGAAAAAATAAACATGTACAGTATAACATGGAACAAAGTTACAGTTTGATCAATGATGCTCTTTACATTAATAACCGATGCAGGCTGAAAAATTTGGATGTCAATTCAAATGTTTTCAGGTCTCAGAGATGGAACATAAAGTTCTGCATGCTGAATGCAACAGTCCTGACAGGAGGATAGCAAACAGCTCATGTTCATGCACTCCAGGTGCCAACATCTGATACTGGAACTGTGGCTTGCTGTATGTGCAAGAAAACCCTCATATTTTTATTGCACATTCAGCTTTCTGTTGCTTTACTGCAAAGAGGATTTGAAGTTTATGCACTAAGAGGAGAGTAGATGCATTGCTTCTCACCGATGCTCCCTACAAGACAGGCTGGGATCAGACTGCAAAGCAGCCCAAGGAGAGATCAGTATGTAAAGTATGTCTGGAGCACCACATTCAGCTCACTCCAGCATGCACCATCGAGGAGAAATTAATGATACGTGGAAAGCTCATTCCAGATGATCACAGTGACCAAAACTCTTGGACCTACAGACTCTTATTTCTTCTTTCCCCCCTGCACCCAGATAGAATCCCTCTTGTTTTCACTCTAATCACAGAGCTGACTGGAAAACCAGAACTTTCCCCAACCACCCAAGTGGAAGCAAAAGTGCTGATTTCAGAGCAATAAGGGCAAAACAGAACCCAGATCATGCACCTCCCATCCTGGGGTTTTGGAATCAAGAACAGTGCACACCTTCTGGCATCATAAACAGATACATAAAAGTAAAATTAAACTACTAAACCCTTGGGTATTCCTTGGGACAAGAAAAAAGTCAGTAAGAAGTGACATCAAAGATAGGTTGTTTACATATTGAGGGACCTGTCTGCTCGTCTCTTCACATTGATTTTTACGGTACAAAAATATTATTTCAGTGACAAGGATGTAAACCTTATTCAAAACAGGATTTAAACCATATCCTGCGAGTGAGGCATCTCTTCAGATAGCCTGCCTGCACTTACAGCATACCGAAGGCATGCTGATTTTCGTCTGCAGTGTTTGTTAAGAGGGTCACAATATCAGGAAGCAGGAGAAGGCTCATCAAAGCCTCGTTGCTCGCCTTCACCGCTCATCAGCTAGACAGTACCTTGTTTTTTAAAGCTGGGCGGAAATGCATCTCCAGTGACCCATTGTTAGAAACTTCCTTTTGTCTTTAAGTTTTCTGGAAGGAGTACGGGGCCCCTTTTAACTCTTTTCCAATAGGTAATTTCCCTTAATTAGGGCTCTCATTACAAGTGAGAATTTATCAGACATGATTAAAGAAGCATCTTGTCTCTTTCCTATCGCCTCAAAAGGAGCATATTTTGATCTCCCAGCGTGTCTTGCAAACACAGATAAGCACAGGCACTGAGCTGGGAGATCACAGCAGAAATTTGGCCTGCTCAGAAAGTTCATGTTTGGAACTCAGCATCCTCAGAGCTTCCCTCTGAATGGCAGGGTGTCAGCGCTGCCGCGGTGGGGAGCGGGGAGCCCCCGGGGCGGGCAGGAAGCTGGGCAGGTGGGACTGCAGAGCTGAGCTCTGGGGCTTCAGGAGCCACAGCTCCGTCAAAACCCCAGGAGCACTGCACAAATCACCTTTCTGCACGTCCCTGGACTTCCCTCCTTCAGGCCACCCATTCCAGGCAGCCACTCCCCCAATATAAAAGGGCAACTCCTACCTATGCCCATGGGGTTTTAATGAAAAAAACCTGAATATGGCCATTTTGGGGCACCCCTCAATGCATTTCTCCCAGTTGAAGGTGTGAGAGATCCAATACAGAGCTTGCTGAACCAAAATCCTGTGCTCACATGATGAGGTTGCTCTACAGGTGCAGCCTCTGCCATCAATGCCCCACACCTTCTCCTCAGCATCTGCTTCTCCAACAGGAGAAAAATCTCCCAGTGACTTCCAAGGCAGCCAGATTGAGCTGGTATGTTAAAAATGTACTTGGGCTCCCAGTAATATTATTTACTTTTAATAAGCATGTGTGATAAACTCATGGCCAAGTGTACTATTTTATGAAGTAACTATGGAGATGCAAGTTATTGTTTGCTTCTGTGAACCAACCAAAAGCACCAAAACTCATAACAGCAAGAATATTAATTTGCACCAGAAGAAAACATGCTTTCCAACTTCCAAATTATGGTATGTGCTTACTGTCATTAATGATCTAGTATTTACACTCACATTGAGCACAGGGTGAGCATTAGCCGGACAATAAAGAAACAATAAGGAATTTTCCAAACATTAAAAACATTCCTAATCCGTGAATCACCTACAATCTGAGGTGTCACAAACATTCATCTCCGTATGTGTCACCCACAAACATCTGTCCCCTCTTCCCCTCGCACGAACACGCATTCCATTCAACCACAGATACAATCAGGCTTTAATTTTATTTTTCTCACATAATGTTAATCAAGAGCTAAAAAGATAATTTCCTTCTACCACAAAGCAATTCCACTGTGGTGGAACAAACTGTTATCTTAAGTTTCACAGAGCAATTGTTCAATAATTCCTGTTTGTGGCTCTTTTCCAAATCCTTGAGAATAGCTCAGGCTGCCAACCCCCCTTAAAAAAAAAAAAAAAAAATTCACAACAGAAGCCGAAAAGCACTTGCTGTCACTCAGGGGTTCAGTGGTGGCAGACTCGGCCATTTCTCAGAAGAAACTCCAGCTCAGACTCCAACATGCAGAAATTCACTGTCTGTTTGAAGACAATTGCCTGGAAAGATATAAGCTCCCAGACTGTAAATTTGTCGCAGCACTGGCCCTCCGAGATGGTGTTATCTTGGCTTGGTGAATTCAGTGAATTGGAAGCTCCATGAGGAAAAATAATAAGAAGGATACTTGGCATTTCTGCTGTGTTTTCTACATGCAAAGCACAGAACGAGCTTCAAGCGTTTAATGTTTATTAAAGACTGGGAGGGTGTTTTGTTGCGTGAAAGGAAACTGATAACGTGGATTTCTTCAGCAAAAGTAATAAAATGTTCTGTTTCTATGGAAAAAAAAATTAAAAATAATAACAACAGCCCTTAGCCAGAAAGTACCCTGCATGTCAAAATCACAATTAATTTTAGCCCGTGCTCTCACAGAGGAAGGGACAGTCATTTACTACAGCTCGTACAATGAGCAGCTCAACAGGGCACTGCCCTGCCCGGTGGTGGGAGCTACATCAGACAAATATTAGAGCAATATTAATCACCACAAGTGAAAGTGCAGCACCCAGCTGCCGTTTCAAAGTCTCTGGGTCTGAGCCAAGTGAGGAATAGGGCAGGGAGGGAGGCGCAGAGGCTCAGCCCAACAGGCCCAGGACACGGAGCTGAGATCCCACCTGACCTCCAAAGGATCCCAAAATAGCCCCGTGACAACCTGGCCAGGATTTTCCCGAGGGTTTGGCCATGGCTTGCTCAGGGCAGATCTTACTGCTGGGCAAGTCTGGTGTTATCAACATCGCATTTGCATCACATTTAACCTCAGTGCTAAAAGGAAGGGCAAAAAAGATGGGTTTTTCTCCAGAACATCAATATCCACAAAGATAATTGGTGTAAGTGGATCAACCACAATTTTTGGCTTTATTTAAGTGTTTCTCTAAAATACTTCCACTTTGGTACAACTGTACATAGCCAATGAAGTTATGTGGAGTAAAATTTAAAAACCAAGCCCAGATCTTCTCTTCTAACTAAGAGGGGAAAAAAAAAAAAGCCCTCCTCCTCTGGTTAGAGTAATACAGCAGGTTTTTCAGGGCTGGAACACACTATTTTATCCAGTCTCTAAAATTTTTGGACTAAGAACAGAACAGAGAACAACCTAACCATTCCGGAAAGATGCTTTTGAGGCAGAAGAGGGAAAACAAACAGACAAAAATAACCAGCAGCTGCAGAAGAGCTTGGCTGCATCCATACCTGCACTCTGCACAGAGGCAGTGAGATTTATACAAGGTACAGCTGAGATGAAAACCCTACTGTGGAGTTAAGCAGGACTGGTCCCCCACCATCCCAGAGCCCTGGGTTTTTCTTACTCTCCCTCCCAAAAAATCCCAAAATAAAACTCCACAAACACGTTGCCATCAAAGATAGGTTTCACATCAGCCTTTTGACTTATTAGAGCTCACAAATCAGATTAAATGTAGAGAACCATGCCAACAACAAGGATCAGCAAGAGCCTCTTGCCATGGTGTTAAAGCCCCATGGAAGGGAAACCAGCTGGGCTTTCCTGCTGCAGGTGGATCATTCTCCAACCCACCTAGCTCAGTGTCTCTGCTATGGGACAAGGGGCTTCTCCTGTTCTCTGTCTGCTCTGGATGAAGCTCAACAAAAGCAAAATCAATAAGGACATGAGGGGAGATGCCAGATCACACACTGCATTTTTAATTATTCTGTCCTCAGCCATAGAGGTAAAACATTGAAATAATTGCCAGGAATGAAGATATTTGTTAATTCCTGTTCTCTCCCATGGCTTGCTAGGCAAAGCAGTGTTTATAAGGCCAGGTTCTTTTCACAAATCCTCCCACAAATCCCACTGAGATCAGCTGGGGTGCTACACAAGCCTCCCAGACCATCACATGCACTGGAGACCACACCTCTCATTCCAAATCCGGGTCCCCACGTTCAGTAATTTACCTATTCCACACCAATCTCTGCTGGCTTTGCATCCCTGACTTTACCAGTGCTGTTCCCTTTAAGTTCCTCCTGGCTCAGGGATGCAGACACGGGAGAAGGGCCACCCTGGGCTAAAACACACATACACGCACATGACTTAACACCCTGATCCTCCAGGATAAGCTATGAGCCTGTAAATCACCACACTTCCAGAAAACAATAGCCACCTCTTGTTTAAATAAAACTGCACCTGCTACATTAACATACCACCGAACAATCGCTTTGTTTTTCGCCAGGCATCCAGGCTGAAGCTTCCTGACCCATATACTGAAAGGGTATTCTTAGAAGGGGAGAGGGGTTTCACAGAGAGCACCAGTTTAGCGGTGATCACCTTCCTTCCTTCTTTTGTACTGGGGATACTTGGTTTTGTTTAGCTTTCAACAGGTTCATTTCCATTGTGGCTCTCCAAGACCTTGCAGCCCTTCTTTGGCAAACGTTGGCTCTTTTTGTTTCCTATCTTGGGCAATCACAAGCTCTGAAGTGCAATTTGGGCCATTTCGAGTAATTTTTTAGCAGATTTTTCTCCCATCCAAGGAGTTTGGGCCAAGCAAGTGCCAGCTGAAAACCCCTTTGCCAAATGTTCAAACTTTGCTAAATTGTTTTGCTCTCCTCCACAGCAGGTTAATTATGATGCCTCTTTCAAGTTTATTTATCTCTACTCAATGATTTTTTATTGATTGTGCTGGAACCCTCTTCTAGTGGAGTTATTTTGCTCAAATAACATGCTCAGTCATGACTGAAAAATGAACTGCTGGAGAGGCTGGGTCACGGATGTAGGGAGCAGTAAGAGTTTTGTAGAAGTAGGCAGTGGACACAAGAGCCAACCTCTCCATTTCACAAAGAAACACAGTGTCTCTAGTGAGGAGCATGGATGGGCCATTGCTAAGCCAAAAACCAGTTTAATTTCTGAATCTGATCCCAAAGCAAACCCAAATCCAGCCCAGCCAGTACATTTCTGCTTAGACGTGCATCTCAAATCAAGTACCCTGCCTCCACACCCATGTCCACCCACGGCCAGGCGCGCTTCCTCACGACCAGCTTTCCAGGAACGTGGTGGTGCCCACTCCTCCTCGCATCCTCTTCCTGGCTGCCTGCCCCATGCTGCTCTTGGCCGGATCCAGCACCTCCCGGTTCACGCAATCATTTCCACTCTCGGCTGCCTGAAGCCAGCAAACTTTGGGGGAGCTGTGCTCCACGGCCCCCATCAACAGTAACACCAAAGTTCCAGCCTTTTAAAACTACAGCTGAACTTATAAAACACCATCTGGGTTCAGACCATCCTACACAGTCGCAAGAATATTTGTCCTGCTCCCGCAGGCACTACTAGTAGGTTACTCCTCTTCCTTTTATTCAAATTACAGCACTACAGCCTGAGCATCGAGTGGCTTCTAGTGGAGCAGCTCAGAATTAAAGAGAATCTTATCAAACTGCGTTTCAAGGCACTACATGGAGTTTCAGGTCAATCCTGGAAGCCAGGTTGCATAGATAGTCTTCAGTGAACTGACTGACCACCATGGGAACAGGGATTTCCTCTCACACAAACCAACAAACACACAAGTCCACACCAGAACGACTCTTTCATAACAAGAAGTCTCTGCATGCCTCATCTACAAAGTGCCCAACCAGTCCACTCTCATTATTGTTCCTTTCCAATCAATATATTAAATTACTTTTAAAAAGCTTCCACATGCAAGACATGACATTTCTCAAAGTCCCATATAGTGGAAGAAATTACCCTGAAAGCCAGGTTAACCTCCTAGTCCCTCTATCAGCAAGATGTGTAACCGTATACCAGGGAAACAGACACCAGCTCTCCTCAAGGTCTGCCCTGACCAGGACCTGCTCTGCTGCACTCTTCCTCTGTGATGGATCCCAAAGGACATCTCTGGCCAATGCCTTGGCCAAACCACCCAGCAGCACCACGTGACTTCACTGCCTCCGGACCAGAGAGGCCAAACTGGGATGAAAAACGCTGTGTGCCTCATACTAGGACCAGCAGCAAGATGGCCAGTGGGAATCACCAGTGTCTGCAGAGTTTCAACTCTGTGAGCCTCAGCAGTGACCGCAGCCACCCGTGCAGGAGTTGTCACTGTGCCACAAGAAAGGCCACCTGTGGGACAGACAAGTGCTGGGAAGTCTTTGCAGCCCAGCAGCAGCTTGGGGTCAGGAGGAACCAGTACATCTTACAATGAAGGGAAACTGAGCCAAGCTCTGGACCAGTCCCTTCCTGACACAGGGGCATTTGAAATATGGGTCAAGAACAAAGCGTCCTGTTAATAACAGTTTGTCTCGTGCAGTGAAAAACGTGCAATATTTTGTTCACAAGCTGAATTCCAAACTGCCTGGCCATTTTCCCTTCAACTTTCCAAATTTATTGTAGTATGAGAGCTTGGCCCTCTTTATAGTGTTTAAGTGACTGACACAGCACTTGGTCATGGAGACTCACACCCCCCATCCCCTCTGTGTCCCAGGGCAGAGCCAACACTTTCATGAGCACAGGTTCAACATCTACCTGTGCATCCACAGGACAGTTAATTCCTGCTGAGCCCTCAATTGTCAGTCTCCTTTTATTTTGCTGTGCTGCAGGCTTCTCTACTACCTTGCTCCTTCCAAAAGCCAGCTGGCTCTATCACCAGCCCTCCCAAACAGAGTGATTAACCCTGCAGGCATCTCTGGAATATGGATGGCAAAGGAGCCACCACTGACAGCATCTCCCAAACTCACAAGGGTCAGAGGCAGATTCTCATCACTGTTGGTGGTAAGAGAGATACCTCCACCCTCATGGCAGGTGGCTGCCTGCTGCAGATAGAACCAACACCTGCCAAGCAGAGGGACCAGCTTTTGTCCCAAGAGAGTAAAGAAAAAGATAACTGGGGAGAGAGGGCAGGGGGTGTAATTTGGCCTTGGAGCAAAGCCTAGAAGAAGCACCACTTGCATCTTTAGCCCCCACACCCTTCCCCTGCTGTAGTCACTAGAGAGTACCTCTTCGCTTCCCTTTTATCAGTCAGGCTCACAGATTGAATGTTATCAATTGACAGCTTTAAAGCTAAGGAATTGTATAAATTAAATACAGTCTGAAGCAAATATACTGAGGAGCTAGAATTTATATACACACTAGATATGGGAGCTCTTAGTTATTACCCACTTAAGGCTATGGCACTGATGAATGGTAAGGCCACCCCATCCCTGAAGGCACTTTTCATTACCCACAGTACAGGAATATTGAGAGAGTGTGTGTATGTATCCAGCATGACTGCTCATTTCCATAGTTCTCCATCAGGTTTGCATTCAGTTTATAAAATAAAAAATTACTCCAGGGACACATTTCACTCATTCCAGAACCCTTTCTCTCTCCCTCTCTCCCCCAGCCCATATCCTGGCTGCCTCTCTCCTTCTCAGTGCCCCAATACTGTAACAATGCCTTTAAATCTGATGGTGCTTATTAAATGAAACAACTTAATTACTATCAATATATAATGTTGTGTACTTCAGCCTCAACCAAGGCATCTGATCCCATTCTGCTCCTGACCTTTAATGGCCATCAAATCAAAGTAATTTTGGTCAGCTCAGTACAGCTCTGACACATGCCCAGGTCAGGAAGATGAAGGGACACTAATCTACCATGTTACCCTGTCCATTGTTTAATACCTTTTTCAATAGAATCTAATAACTGGAGAAATGCCAGTTTTCTGTCTAGTTTAGGTTAAAACCTCTTTGGCTGAAAATAAATAATTATGGAACATACTGAATAGCCCAGGGTTTACATAATTGGTGCCTCTTAGACAGAGCAATATACTTGCCTTTGAAGTTTGCAAGGAGAGGAATTTAGGAATTCAAATCAGCGGCAGCGCTCCTGAGTGCGCTGCGCTCTCCATCTTGGAGGGGCCAGCACCAAAGCAGGCTTAATTAAGGGAAGTGAAAACCACTTTCGATTCACCAAGGTAACACAACAAGTGCATTGCTTCCTCTGAATTGAGGGGAAAATAGCAGGAATGCTTCCACTCAACAGCAGCTATTCTGCAGGCTGGGACTCAAGTCCTTCAGAAGGGAGGGGGGAAAGAAATGTATCATAAAATAACCAGTAACACAGCACCCCATGCATAAAGACAACAGGAGTGTTTAGGTTCAAGCACTACTATTTATACATATTGTTTCCCTAGTGCTAAGCAAAACAGGTTTTCCCATGCCAAAGCTAGGGATGCTGCCAGGAGAGCTAGACACCCTGTCTGGATCGGACAAATAGCTTGACCTATTGACAGGGCAGCTGGATGCAGCAATATTTTACAGCAGGCTCACTTTGCTAATGCACTTGCACCAGGCCACTCTCAAAGCAACCCATGCTCCAGAAAAAAAATAAAAGAAAAAAACCCAACAACTTAACTGCAGCACAAAAACGTCATGTCAAGGCGGATACCAGCGACTCTCTGGCAAACCAGCCCTGGCTGCATCAAATGCAAGGGCAGGAAACTGGGGAAGCATTCAGGGATTGCCAGGCTTCAAACCAGCCCTGCCTCTGCTCCGGTGAAAGAGGGAGGCTACAAATCATATCTGCCCAGCTTTTGAAAACACCAGTCACGGAAGCTGAGCAGAAAACACAGAAGGATGTTTTTGTTAATTACCTGTTTCTCCACTGCCCATTCTTTACCTGAAGTCATTAGTCATGTAACAGAGTGGGCAGGTAACAAAACCCAGCCACTGAGATTTATAGGGCATCTCTCAACCCCAGGGTCCCACAGCAGCTCACAGGGTTGGGATTGCATCATGCCAGAGCTCTTCAAAGGCTGAGGGGCCAAAACCGCCCTTGGTGCAGCCTCCACCACCCCGCAGGTGCCGCTCCAGGTCATGAGGAGCGTTGCAGATCCATAGGGACAGACTCCATCCCCCCCAGCCCCCATCCAAGGGGAGCAGAAGCAGGATGTGATAGGCTCTGTGCAGCTCAGCCTCTGCACTGTCCATGCAAGGGAAACAGGGAAGAATGCCATCAGCTCCGGGGGAGTTGTACGGGTGTAACTTAGAGCGGGATTTGTAATCAATCCTCACCCAGACACTTACTTGAGAAGGAATTCAGGGTTTGGCTGTACGTACACCAGAATCACTTCACAACCACTGAATACATTTATGATGTAATCGAATCCCCCAGTGATTTCTCTTAAAGAAAAACCTTATCCATTTAGGGTCGATTCTGCATCATTAAAGTTAATGGCAGTTTTGCCACTTACTTCAGAGACAGTGGGGCTGAGAAGGGATCAGGGCAGAGCAGATCACTCCACACAATGCATCAGCTGCAGCTCTGCCTGTCAGCTTCCCCAAGACTCAGGAAAGGAGCGTTTTGCCATTACTTTGGAGAAAAGTTTACTCTTACAGGGCACAAACACCGAGACTTGATCAGGAGTCTGTGACCATACTTTGCTCTCATCCAGGCTGAAGTAAACCCCGAGGGAAGCTGCTGAAAGCAGCAGAGAACCAGTCTCAGCCTGGGCAGAGGTCAGCTGGACACAGAGGTGTTTTAGCACTGCCATTACGTGCTTCCCCCACACTGGCTTTGCAAGAAAGTGGTATCCTCTCTCCAGACACACAAAGCTGAAGTGCAAAATATCTTTTTGATTCAGAAGCAAGCACACAAAAGCATTTTTCCTCCTAAACTGCCATGCAGACCTTTTCCCCGCCAGCCGTTCTCTGTATCTGATCCCACATCTGTTTGCCCTGAGTGGAAAACACTGGTGAGTTTAAATGGCATGAGTCAACTCCCACAACCAAGAAGGGCACAGCCTAGACCACCAAATCACAGCTTATGAGTCTTTCCTAGCATATTCTGAGATAAAAGATCTCAGTTTTATTCAAACAGAGCCAAACCCTGCTGATACCTAATTTTGCTTCTATTACCTCATTAATAACCTACAGACATTTGCAGCTTACACTTCTTTATGTCTGCATTGTGGTTGTCATACCAAGGCACAAGGGCTATATCTTGTTGTATTTGTTTTGGGTTTAATTCCCAGTTCTAGTCTATGCCTCTGCCACCTTTGCAGGGCTGAGCTCAATTAACCCTTTTGTGTTCTCTTTGCAGTGAGCTGCAGCAGCTGACAAGCAATCCATGATCTTTTAACAGCATTAATGTATTCAAGTGAAAATATTCATTGACAGCTTTATGTAGCGTGGCAATCACTAAAAGTGGGATTTAAAGTACAAAAGTGGCATTTAGTAGTTGAGTGTAAGGGCATGTTCATGTGTCAGTTAATTGCAAACATGTTTAAAATGTGTGTTTTCAGCTGAAAACAAACCTGTATGTTTAACAAATACTTTTCATATTGGTCAGACTGGCAAAACCAAAAACAAGTTAAAGTAATTTGACCACATCAGGTAAACTCTTTTAAAAAAGGTTTTAAATGAGGGATAAAACTGTTTACAAGTTTTTAACTGTAAAATATTTCTTTTCTTCTTGTATCTTGCCAATATCAATAAAGAAACAACATGTATAAATATATATAAACAGACACTTGGCATAAGAACACATTTCATGAAATATGAGTAATATAGCAGGAGAATTCAAAGTATATATTTTTTTTTACTGTACTGAATGGACAGGTTACTGTAAAGAACGCATTATGTGCAGATGGATGAAAACACAAAGTGCACGCAGGATACGTAGGATGTGAACAGGGTGTTCATTTCCAGGTAGAAACACAAACATTTTGGTTCATTTCAGATCTCACTTACACTGCACTATTTGGTGTCATTTCATTGACTCCCATGTATTTGGACTTGAGTCCAGCAAAGCACTTAAACACATGCTCAGCTTTAAGCGCACAATAGTCCCCTTGAAGTCAAATTAAGCACATATTTACGTGCTTTGCTGGATCAGGGCCATACTACAGATTTACACAGATGTAAGTGAGCTCAGATGAGCTCAAGCCACAATGTTTGTGTCCAGATTCAAATCCAATTGGCAAATGCTTTCAAAAGCCAGAGGTATTTGGATTAGGGGTTTTGGTCCAAGCCAATCTGTAACTTTAGTACCTGAACCCGCTTTTCTTGTGCGCCCAAGACTCCCATCGGCATTAGTGGGAGCTTTGGAGGCACAAGAAGTACAAGAGCAAGACCTCTGGGACTAAAGAGCCAATTTACTTAAACCCAAATTATAACATTTTTTAACCTTTAGATTAAACCAAACTCCCACCAGAGTTCAACCCTCGCTCCATTACATTTCTCGCCCAGCATTTGGATTTTTTGTTTATCGTATTACTATTGCTTTTGGCCAGCATTCACTTTATTATATAACATTAACCTAGGAAAAACTAATGGGCACCATCAAATAGCTGTTAACATAAAGCACTTGCAAACAAGTGCCATTAGTGGACCAGTAGACAGCACAGGAACTCATTTATGTTACGTCTGTTAACGTTGGATAAACACAGATTTACAATTTTTAAATGGTGAATGATGCCTCAGTCTGGTCAGAAACTAATTTACAGGTTTTTCATAGACTTCACAGGTCCAGCCACAATCCGAGTGCCACTGAACCCCAACCCATGAATAAGCCAGCTAAGAGGTGCTAGAGCACACACTGACACACATTTTCACCTACGTGCACACACCAGCCTCTAACATGGCTGGATTTTTCACCTGGGGCATCAGACATACACGTCCCTTTCTACATGGGAAGAAAAAATAAATCTTCAAAGCAACAAGAACAGAAGTTTTCACCCCCCACTCTGCGGCTCTAGCACGCTCTGAATGGATCAGCAGGTTCCTGCTGCTGGTATTGCTCAGAGCAGAGGTGGCTGCTGGCTTTGGGAAGCCTGTGGTTCCCATAAATGTGGGAAACACCAGCACCAATACGGGAAATCCCCCTAGCCCAGCACAAGAAGCTGGAGAGCCCTTTCAGCAATTCCTGCCCTCTCCAGAGGATGCTCTTTATCAGCAACAGCCTTCCAACACACCCCTCACCCTTGCTGTGGTCAGCAAAGCCCCTGTGGGACAGCTCTGCTGGTTTTATCAGACATCTTTATAGGATTAGCACACCTTTTCTTGCTTGTTAACCAAAACCAGAGCAAGGTGGTGCTATTCAATCACCTCCACCACTGCAAATGCACCAGGCAAAGCTCTCACAGCACACTGTGAGTGTTCAAGAGAAAGGCAGGCCCTGAGCACCCTTAAAACATCTCCCTTCTCACATACAACTGACCAGGGCAGCAGGAAACTGAGGAACACGCTGGATTCTGCTGCTGGCTGACGGTCACCCAAACCTGCAGCCAGAAGAAATTAATTAATTTTTCCTTTTTTAATGAGTGTTTCTGTACATCAAGGAAAGTACAGACAACATAGCAGAATCACAGCACTGAAAGAAGAAACAGCAAAAGCACTGGCATTAAAGGCTGCAACACAAAGTGAAACTAGATGTGGCATTCAACACCAATTCCCATAAAGTTTTAGCTATGGATGGGGAGACTGTGCTGGGAACAGAGTGGTTTGTCATTCCCCCAAGCTAATCTCCAACATGATCTGAAAAAGCACACAGGGGAGGAAAAAAAACCTCTTCCTCCCATTGCTTTGGGATTTTGTAACCAACACTGAAAAAAAACCCAGCACCAGTAGGAACAATACTAGACAAGTGAAAACTTTGCAGAAAAGTTATTTCTCAAGGAAACATCAAACCATTTTTGCAGCCTCTGCTCAAATTACAGGAGAAATAATATTTTAACACCAGGTTTGGGATGACACCTTGAGACTCCTGTTACAGCATATGCTTACATCCAGGAGATGGAAACACCCCTAATTTTGGCTGCAGGCAGCAAAAAGCAGCAGCACATTTTCCCAAAACCCACCCCTAGCCCAAACCCACCACTACATGAGCAGTACCTGAGATCATGGCTCCACACAGAGCTTCACCTGGAGCAGGGTGCAAAGCATTCCATGGTGTCCCACAGGACTAACAGCAAACCACTTGGAAGAAAAAGCCCCTTCTCCTACCCAGCACAGAGCTGACCTTTCTGTTCCTTAAATACCTTGCAAACAAGTGTAAAACAGAGGAGCCAATCTCACTGTGATGTGGCACAGCTGAGCAGGTCCCTGCACAGCTGTGTCGAGGTGAAGCTCAGGAGATGGACAACCACCCTTAAAATCTTTCTTTTCTCTTTGTACTGAGTGACCTTCACCCCTGTGTCTCCCACCACCCCTATGTTCCCTCCCCTCTCAGGACATCTGACACATCAGGTGCACGAAAACACTGTGTGAGCTTCTGAAAATCTGAGCAATCCTGTTGCAATCACAAAGAAATCAGCTGGACAGCCTGGGTACTAGAAAGGCTGTGGAGGACAACCTCAGGTGGGGCACAGTCCCAGTACATAATTGCAAAAGCAGACCTCCTGCTCTTCTATATTGCTTTTTGCCTTTTTTTTTTTTCCCCTTGAAAAAAATTGTACCTTAATTAACTGCCTTTCTTCACTCAAACATTCAGGAAACCAGAAATTATATAACTCCAGTCTAAAATTTACTTTTCCTCAGATGGTGTCCCGCATCTCAACAGATTATTTAATGACATTATATAATTTTTTTAATAATCACCAAGATCAGTGTAGCTTTAATACTGACAAAATATCCTAAAAACTGACACAGCACCAAGGGCTAGAAAACACAAGAGTGACTGATGGGTAGTCCTGATAATTCTGTATATCAGGAAGTGGAATGAGAGATGGATAGATAACATAATGTTGTTATATAGCCACAAAAACAAGCCTATAAAGATATTCCCAGAAATTAAAGTCCAGGCTGTCTCACCACAATTTTTTGCTGTGAAATAAATGATGCCTATGGAAGAATGCAAACCCCAAGGACACACCAAAGTACAAAAGAAGAGAAAAAAATCCTTATTTTAAAGAATTGAAGAGAAAAAGCCTTATTTTAAAGAATTGAAACTATTTTCAATTCTTTAGAAGAAAATTGAAGGGAAGAGAAAGAAGAGAAAAATCCTTATTTTAAAGAATTGAAACTATTTTCCACTTCTAAGCATTATACACTAAAGACCTTGACAGAGTGAAGATTCCCCTGTATCTGCTTTCTCCACCTCTGGATGGATCCCAGGAGGAACAGCCAGCACTGAGTCCATCCCCTGCCAAAGTGGGCTCTGCTCTCACACCAGTTTTACACCAGTTTAGCTCCTGTGCTCTGGGGCTGCCCCTTTAACATTCTAAGAGGAAAAAAACCCTTCGAGCCAGCGCTGTCTGTGAGGCTCCTGCAGCTGACAGAAGGTACAGGGTGGGGAAAAGGTCTGTCTGCTCCTGCTCCTCTGATGGTCGAGAAAAACATATCATGGAGAAGAAAGGAAAAAGAAGCCTCAAGAACGAGAGAGTTTGGCTGAAAACCCCACCAGTAAAACACATTTTCTCTTGCTAGCCTCCTGCAGAATATATCTTCAAGCTATTGGCGGATTTGGACATATATAAAATATCTTCTGCTAATACATTTTCATGTTAAGTTGATCCAGATACTTTCTGAAATTAAGTACCTTCTTCCAGCTTAATGTGTATTAGCCATGTACTTCTATTAACTCAGCCCAGTGTCAAAATACAGCAGTAGAGGTTAATATTTGAACGTAGCTGTTTTTCTAGCCATTCATATCACTTTTATTTCCTTTCCTTTTTTGTTCTTTCCTTAACCTCTTTTTTACTGCTGTTAAATTCCTTGCTTTCATTTTTGCAGGAGTTCAGCCTTCCAGCCCGCTCTCCGATGCTGTTAGACATCAGCTCAGGCTCAGACTTATTACTTCTGATATGTCACTCCTCAGGCAGGGAGCCTAAAGCAACACTGCTCCCTCCAGCCCTCGCAGGCTTCAGCTGGATCCTCACCAACCCATGGAGCACAGCTATTTCTGCAGCAGGAACACAGAGGGAATATGTGGACCTGAAGAGTAAGCCCAGCACCTTAATTTACACTGAGCCTCTGAAACGGGAGACTGAGCAGGAGGTCAAGATGCACGGAGGTGATTTAGCCATGTTAGCTTGCTGAGATCCTGTATAAAAATATTTTTATAGATTTGTATATAACTGGGGAAGAAGAGGAAAGCAGGAGAACAGCATATTCAGGGCCTATTTAGTGTATGAAAAGCACCAATCATCTCTTAAAACAGATGTCCCAAATTATTCCTGTGCAGAAAGGTGCCAGCAGAGCCCATTTGTTTGGCTCCTTCTTCTCAGGGGTCTGACAGCAATCCATCAGACATGTCCCATTTCCCAGTCCTCTTGCCCCCACCATCCCTGCCTACTCTCTGGTCACCTCCACCTTATTTCCAGTGCTTCCTTTGCTGCTGACAGTGAGACACAGCCCTTCTTTCTAGGAACACTGGCAGGCTGGGTTTGATGGTTACTGCCTTTCATATGCACAAGGTGCATAAACAAAGCGAGTAAAAAGACATCAAATATTTTGTTATTTTCTCTACTCTGTAGCATCAGGAAGTGCAACATATGAAAAGGAAATACAGTCATTGGAATCAATATTCCTTTTTTTTTCCTCTAGTTTCTTCACCTTTTTTCTTTCCCACGGTGGTCTCTGCATTTCCTTGTTTCATTCAAGCTGCATAAATAGTACTGAGCAATGATGAGGTCTAAATTCTGTTTAAAACACCAGAAAGGGCTTTTAAGGTCATATCTGAGCCCTCAGACCAGTTAGAACTGGAAGAAGAAATGTCTGTGATTTAGTGTCTAAAAAACAAACTGCCAAGGTCAAGATGGCATCTTCTCCCCTATCCAGAACCACTTCCCTCAACATTTTGAGCTGTTGCATGTATCAGCAGTACTCCCTCCAGAGCCCAGCCATGTTTAATTTCCCTTCTATAAATGACTTCCCAAAGAGAAGTGGGTGTGAATTATTACATTGTAAAATAGATTTTTAAAAGATGAGCCATGCCAAGCGTAAAATAGTTATTGTGTGAGGAGCAAACATAGCGGAGGTTTATCTTGTGAATTCTGGACCTAGGTTTGCACATAGCCAAAAGGCTGAGGGACAAGTGATTTTAATAGCCTGGTTTGAAAAATGAGCCTGGAGATTGTGATGATCACCTCACCTGTAGAAAACTGGGCTCTTAAATGTACTTCAAATTAGAAATGCTTCACCCTCCAAAAACAAGTGTATGTTGCTCATCCCTGGACCTGGGTCAAGCTATTCCTGGTTTTTTTAAGGACTATCCCTTCCAGGGGCTACCCAGCCACACTGGGCTCAACCTCCAGCCTTCCACAGCACAGCTGAGTGCTGTCGCCATGCCCTGCCCAGTGGTCTGATCCAAAAGTCAATCCAGGTCTGATCCATTTTGGGAACCTGGAGTGTGTGGCACTGCTTCCCACGGCAGATCCAAGCACTGTAGGACCTTGGCTTCTAACATTTCTCCCTATTTACAAAACATTCTATCAAAAACCGTTACGCTGGTAACAAAATCGAAATCAGAAGTCCGGAAATTGCTAAATAAAGCCCATTTTACTGCTTAACTTCAAGGAAAACCATAAAATTATCAGTCCTCCCTTTCCTCGATATATTTTCTTCGCAGTTTGCGATGCTCCGTGGGGTATTTCGCTATGCGAACTCCGTGACAGTTTGGCTCCAAATTATCCGAACATAAAACTGAGCTTATGGAGCCTCACTCAGAGGTTGTGTGGACCCTTTTTATTGGCAGGGACTTAAAAAGAACCTTAATAAACCTTATAGGCTTGAGGGACTTCTTGGTTGCCGGCTCTTGCCAGCCACACCGCTCAGGTCCCTCTGGCAGCGCCCGCGTGGAAGGCGGGCTGGAACCACAACTCAGGGATTTTATAGGGCTGGATTACCTGCCGGCGTTGCCTTCTTCCTTCCCTGCGAATCTCAGGGCTGTTTTCTTTGAAAGCAAGCAGGTGGTGCTGCAAGGATACTCATGGCTTAATGCAGCTTGATCACCCAAGATTATGGACGCGGCCAAAAATAATAGGGTCACTTAAAACAGAGCCAGGGGGGCCATTTGCTGGTGGGGGGAGAGGGCTGATGTGATTAAAGCTGAAACATGTCCACCCGTGTGCAAGCCATGGAGTCCTGACTCTGTGGATTTTCCTTAAAGCATCCATTTCTCCTCAGGATTTTATTACTGCCTCCAGTGATGCTGTAATTGCATGTGTAGGGCAACAGGCCCCAAGTTTAATCTGCATTTCTCAGGGCCTAAGCTCTGTGCGGGCTGCCCATGTTTGCACAGAGCTCAGAACAACAGTCTGGCTGCATTCTGTGGTTGCTGTTTTAATTCAAGTTACAATAAATAATAGTGTCAGGTTGGAAATAAATCTTCTGTGTTTGGTCCATGACTGATCCTTCAGCTTGGTGCATGGTAGAAGCCCCAGCTGGGAAGGTTTGCTGCATCCCGTCCTGGGTCTGACTCTGCACCACCCCTTCTGGCTCTGTCTCAGCTCAGTTCTCACTCAGGGCATTTCTAGTACAGATAATTTCACTTTTTCTCTCATTCTGAGGCTAGTCACTGATATTAAAGACACTGCACAGGTTTGTTCACTCAAATCTCTCTGATCTGCATCATCTGGAGTGACCTAGTGCATCATTTCTTCATTTCTCCGTTACCTTGGCTTTATTAGGAAGCACAAACTCCTGGACAGTAATTATTCACGCAGAGCATAGCTGCTTAATAGCATTTTCACAGGGAGCTAGTGACTACTGAAATATTGCTTTCTATATGAACTGAAATAATCAGGACAAATATCTCATGCTGTTTATATTTTACAATTAAGAAGTCTTCATTATTGCTGTAAATCATCATTATCATAGCGCAGTAGCAATGAAACAGCAAAACTATAAAGCAGTGCAGTTAGTTCAGATACAGCTGATATCACTTTGCTTTTCAGTGTTGTATATTCTTAGACCAATGCTCCATGCCAGTCCCTGTAGCCAAAAATACATCAAGAGCCTAAAAAAAGTAAAATAGAAACATCACTTCAAAATTATTTCAAACAACATATTTCCTTTTTTTTTTCCTTTTTACAGAGCCACAAAGAGAATGGGAAAGATTAAAACTCACCAAAAGCATTGCTTAATTCCTCACCAAGGTGCAAGTAAATAAAAAGTGCCATGGTAAGTTCAAATCACAAAGAGTTTTCAAGAGGGAAAGGTGAATCATTTCTGTCAAATGCTGCAAATGTTAAATGGTTTTTAAATCAAAAATATAGGCACCACCAGTGACTCAAGCTGTGCTTTAGACATGTTTGGGGTGATTTTTTTCCAGCAGTCGGTGCTTGTCTCTCGCATACCTTCTGTTTTTCTGAGATGAAATCGGGAGGCAATAAACGGAGCACTTACTGGAGGAACCAGGTACCTTCAGCAGCAGAGCTATTTGTTCAGAAGGTACAAATTCAGCCTACTTGGAGAGCCACAGTCCTTGGAATGGAGAGCCCTGCAGTGCAAGCCAGGGGTGCTGGACCCCTCCCACACCCCCCAGGTGACCACCACAGCCCTCAGAGGTCCTCAGCCCATGGGGGAGATGGGGCACGGTGGGAAACAAGGATTCAGAGTCACCACAGTCCCCCCATCAGCAGCATTCATATTTCATCCTAATGGCTAAAATGACTCTTAAATGAGGCCAGATTATAGGGCCAACCTAACTCACTTAGGCTGATGTAAATCCAGGTATCTGTTACAGCATCACATGTTGGGGCTCACCGCAGAGCAAAAGCTGCTGATAACCCCCCTCCCCCAAGGATGAAGGGAAGCAGATTCCTCCCAGCCAGACCCAGCCCAAGGCCCGTTGAAGTCAGTACAAGCTCCTTCAGCTCCAGTGGGTTTGGGATAAGGCCCACAGTGAGCTCCAGGCCAGCTCTGCTGCCAAAACGCAAAATCCTTTTCCATTGGCTTTGCCAGTTTGGTGTTAATACATGTGTGAAGGAGCTTGGGGCAGGGGAGGAAGTTTTTGAGGGTTTGTTTTTTTTTTTTTAACTGAGGAATGATTTCACCCTTGCCAGCATGTGGACTTTGTGCAAAAGAGCGGGAAAGGAGTCGGGAGATCTTTTTCCTGAAGCCATCAGCTCCCTGCTGCAGCATCCCTGCAGAGGGTGGATGTGCCCATCACAGGAACCCCTGGGTCCCTAAGGCCAGCTAAATCCCCCTCCCACTGCTGCAGAAGGGCAAATCAGGAGTCATGGGTGGGCATCAGCTCACAGCCCTGCTCACCACACCCAGATGAAAAAAACCGAGTGTTGATAAAACATGGGATGTGGGAGAAAAATATCCCTTGGACACCAGTGAGCCTCCCATCCCAGTATAACAGGACCTGCTGCAAGCTGGTATCGTTTTTATCCCATTTTCCCTATGAAACAACACTGCCCTGAGCCATCCCTCAGCTTTCTCTGCCACTCAGCACTTTCCCCACTGCCGAGTTTTATGTTGCACATGTCCCACACAAGATGCTGTTGCCCCTTTGGCTTTCCAGGGGAAGGACTCTGCCTTCCTGTGGCTTTCAGAGCATGTAGCCCGGCTGGTTTCAGAATTAAACTGGGGCTTTTCCAGGCTGCCTCAGTATAAACAGTTTCAGTAAGGCACATGTTATACGGTAAGATCATCCGAAACCAAACATTTTCCCACTGCACACAATAAACATCCATAATAAATTACATTATACAAAATATATTTATGGCTAATTTTTTAATTTAAACCACCTGGGAAATTTTTGTTAGGCTGGTTGATATGAAGGTCTCAGTATTCTGGTAATCTAATGATATCTAATAGACAAAATAGTATGATGTTACAGCAGTCTCAAAGCTTTCATTTTCTGTATCCTTCTCAGAGATCAAACTGGCAGAACCCATATTTTTTGAAATTTTATACATAATTGGTGATGCAATTGCCAAAAATAACCTATTCATAGAAGTCTTGCTCTTCTGGTTTCTAACTTACTGTAATCACGGAACAGAGCAGCGCACTGCTTTGCAATGGAATATGGGTTTGGGTCAGGGAGCAAGGGCTACGATTGTGTGGCAGTTTCCATTCTGTGGATTATTTTACAGGCAATTTAAATTTAGTTTGGAGTTTAAACAGGGCTAAAATGTAGTGCATCCATTCAGACATAAAAGCAATTCTTCAGAAAAGAAACAAAGCTGTAACTTGGGTATATTTCTTTTCTGAACCAAAATTTTGCTCCAATATAAGATTTTCTAAACAAAAGCTATCGGTGTCAAAGGACACAAGAGTGCTTCTGTTGCATAAATTGAGCCCTGAACTGTAATCCTTTCACCATAAAACTCTCATGCTCATCACAGATCAGCCAAGATTTCCAGAAAGACTCAAGGTCATCCCAGATCTCTCTGTAGCCAATACAAATCCCAGCTCAAGCCGTGCTGTGATCTGCAACGAGCGCTGGCGGCTTGGTAGTTGCTGGACTCATTTTAAAGTGCAGCCCATAGCTTTAGCTACTTCCTTGCCTCCTGTTGTTCCTGGGACTTGGAGGCCATGTGGTACATTTCAGCCTTAACTCTGAATTTCCTTTATTCGGAGATCAAACTCTGACATTCCCTCAAGGTAGTGGGGGTTATGTCGTTGTGTATATCCCAGTTTAAAAGATAATGCTTCACTGAAACAGACCACAGCATTAAACCCTGAAAGAAAACGAATTGTATTTCACTTCCCAACTCTTATTGCTGGATTAACTCACATTTCTTTCTCTTTGTTACATATTTAGCACCAAATACAATATTCATTGCAGGCTAGCTTCCCTCCTCCCACACGTATCCGTGGCTGCCCTTTCTTCCAGCAGCACTGGAGAAGGCAATGCCTCGGCATAGCCTGGAAATGCAAACAAAAGGGAGGGAACAGAAAGTCAATGAGTGATCAGACAGGGTTTCTTTATACCCTGAGGATTTTGATTTTTTTATTTAAAATGGCAGTGCAAAGAGACAGAGTCCTGGGGACAACAACACCCACTTCTCCTTAGCTTCTCCATCTCCTTCCCCACCTTGCTGCTTCTCTGCCAGCAAACACCTCCCTCCAGCAGATTCTGCAGCAGAGGGGTCCTGGAGGTGCTTCCTGATGCTAACTGGTCTATATCATGATCTCACTGGTCTTGTCTGGGTGCTGACAGCAGCAGCAGTAACCTGTTGCACAGGATCATGGCAGGAGCCCACTGGAAATCCATCGCAGCAGTGATCAAACCACCGACCCCAGACCCTGCTCTCTGTACCCAATCTTCAGCTCCTACACCCTGTTCCTCCTTCCCATCTTTGAAAAACCCATCACTGCCTTTGCCCTCAGAGCTGGGCACTCGTGAGGATGCCTGTGATCCAGGTGAGCAGCGCTGAGGGTGGAAAACACTTCGTGCCAGATGTGGGTTCTGCGTTGTCAGAGCTGAACCTGGGTTTTTTAATGACCATTTCGTTTTTAAGTGCATTCCTGTGATCCCAGCCTTGAGCTTATGTCTGCATATGAAACTGCAGTGCCTTAACTGGGTGCATAGATTATAAAACCAGGAAGAGTGGTCTGGTCTGCTACCCCTGTATAACACAGGCTACAGGAATTCCCTAAATTAATTCCTGTTTGGATTAGCTCATATCTTTTTAGAAAAACAGCCAACCTTAATTAAGACAAAGGAATTCCACTGATGTTGAAACCCACCCAGCTCTCAGTAAATAGTTTTACTGGTTAAATACCTTCACTACTTAAAATATAAACCTCATTTCCAATCAGCATTTGTCCAGTTCTAGCTCTGTCTACTGAATAACATGACACTTGCATCTGCTAGTTTGAAAACCATGTGGGATTAAACCTCTTTCTGCTCTTCATAAGCCTCTTCTTGCCTAGCTAAACTGCAATGATGTAAAACTGATTGTATTAAATTACAGCAAAAGAACACCGACTTGCTCCAAAAATGACAGCAAACCTAGTTAAATTTTAAATAAACAAATATTATGAATTCTTGGTTGGAAACCTAAGTGTCTGAACAAGCCCTTCCAAAGCTAAAGTACATTTGTTTAAAAAGTGGTTTACTGCAAAGCAAGGCAATTTCTGTGGACAAGGTTTCATTAGCTGAGATTTATAAAACTCCATCTGCTTCCCCACTGCCCTTTCCTCATCCACCTGGGGCGGGAGTAACCACCAACACTTTCTTTCTTCCACCACATACCTGTCCTGGCACAAAATTCATTCCAATTTCTTCTTCAGCAACTCAGACAGTTTTATCAGGGAGCTGCACTCCCCAGGACAGGCAGAAATACCTCCTCTGTCCAGCCACCTTCACTTCCATGGGAAGGCAATAAATATTTTACAATGGATATTCCTGCCACGGAAGCGCACAATTAGTGTGTTTGGGAAACATCCCAGGGAACAGCACCCAGGCTCCTGCATATCAGGACTGTGTTCCCTACATGCATCCAGAATGTTTCAGAGCCTTTGTGGGTGTACAGATATTGGTGTCAGGACTACAAGCACCTCAGTAGTGTGTGCATACCACAATCTCTCTCTAAACTATACACTGTACATATATTAATTACAATTACAAATATCAAATGGATTTACCTGCTTTTCTCTGTATGTGCACACACAGACATAGCTATTATGCACATAAATAAATATATCTCTGTGGCATAAGCAGAAAAGTATGTTCTGAACACACATGTATGCACCCATCTCCATAGGCACAGCCACATCCACATTTACATGCACTTAAATAAGTAGGTGAATAGGTGAATATGAACACTAATAGCCATTTATGGCAAACAACAATGAAAGCTGTCCCTGGAGCCCGCCTAGGGTAGGGCAGCCAAAATGATTGAGTATGTTCAGGGCACTGCTGCAGCAATGGCACTCACTTGGGCCTCCTTGTAGAAATGATTAATATTTAACCGACTTGGTGAACCTGGCTTTGGTTTTAGTTGTGATTAGATAACAGGGTGCACAGAGCTGTCCCTCTGAGGACGTGGTGGGATGTCCGAGCAGCTGCCAGTCGTGCTTTGTGAGAAGACAGACAGAAAGTGAGAAGGGGAGAGATAGGAGACAGTGAAAAACAAAAAAAAATCAAAAGTGCTCAGCTCCGTTTTTGTTTGTTTGGAAAGAAAAGGGGGAAAAGCAGCCCGAGAGGCTGGTGTAATAAGATGCTGTAGCTTTCATGAAAGAGGTGAAATAATTTTAAACACAGACACACAATGAGTTTATTTATTTAGAAAGTTGTTAAATAGAGTCTGGGAATTCAAATATTCAATGTTGACATTGTACAGAGCTGGCAGGGAGCCAGCCCCAGCTCTCCAGAGGGACCCAATGGCCACGGCGCCCAGGCCCTCGCCCCTCCCAGCCCACTAACTAGGTAAAAGCCATTAGTTATACCCACAAGCAATATCTGAATCCCAGTCAAATAATGTTGCCTCAGCCAGCCAACTTCAAAGGCGTGTAAGTGTGTTTGGCTTTTTAGTGCTGGAACTGCAGCAATATGTCACACTTTTGAAAGAGTTTTGTAAACAGTTCCTTCCCCTTTGTAGAAACATTTCTTAAGTTTCTTGTACCCCGTGTAAACAGCGTTAATTAACAAGGGTTACATTTTTCATTTACAAGCAGGGCTGTATTAATAACGGGCTCGCCTTTCGGACCGTCCTTTTCCTTTGTGTCCTTTCCCTGCCCAGCCCCGCGGCCGGCCCGGGGTGGCCCGGGAGCAGCCAGGAGGCACCGCAGGGCTCAGCCCCGGGCTCAGCCCCGCCGGCAAAGCTGGTCCCAAATTCAGGGGTGGCTGATGGCCCTGAGAAAGAGAGAAGGATAGAAAGTGGGAAGAGGGAAAAAAGGGAAGGAGGGAAAAAAATGGAGGATNAGGGACAGAGCGACCGAGGGACAGAGGGACAGAGCGACCGAGGGACAGAGGGACCGCCGGCCGCCCGCGCTGCCGCCCCCGGGCCCGGGGCATGGGCAGCCGGTGCCCGCGGCGGTGCAGGCGCCCGGGGGCGGAGGCGATGGTAAAGGGATGGCAAATAAACAGCCTCGCCGAGAGAGCCGGCAGCCGGGACACGGCAAACATCTCCCTGCTCGAAAACAAATTCCCGGACAGTCTTAAACAGGCAAATAAACTTGCCGGCTCTGTTTTTCAATCAAGCCTTTTAAGTACTAGACTGAGGCAAATTACAGGCGCAGGAAAACCTGCTGAAACTTAGGAAAGTGCTATTTTACTATCTCAGATGGTTAGAGGGATCTGGATCTACCTTGACTGCACTAAATTGCCTGTAAAAAAGTGGTGATAAAGTGTAAAAGTAACAAGTGCCTCCTTATTCACGTGTGTTCCCCTAATCTGATCACCTTCTGTCTCTTTATGAGGCTACTGGGTGGCTGGGGCTACCCCGGGCCGGCTGCGGGGCTGCGGCGGCCCGTGCTGGGGCGGGGGTTATTCGGGGATACGGTTTCACCAGGCGGGCACAAACCCACCCGAGTGGAAAAGCAGCTCGCCCGGGGGCCGGGGCCTGTCCCGGAGCCCCGCGGAGCGCGGATGCCCGCGCAGGTGCAGCGCGGCTGCGGGCGGCCGGGCCCGCACCCCGCTCCCCGCTCCTCACCGCCTGCCTCCCGAGAGCGTGGCGGGCAGACCCACTTCAGCCTGTGTTTTGCCTTATTTTTACAGCTGGGCATTTAAAAAATTCACTGGCTGCTCCCCGCGTGGCTCTTTTTTGTTTCTTCTGAATTATTTTTCTATTTGGGGTTTTTTTTTAAGAGGGGGGCAAAGCCTCAAAATTATTTTTTAGCAATTTTACACTGAGGTCAAGAAAAATACCCTTCAGGTATTCTCCCTTAATTAGGAGGGAAAAGCTTGCCTGGGTATTGGCGACAGTCACGCAATCGGGGCGATTTTTTGTTTCACGCATAAAGCAATAAAAGTGAAATAATACAAGAAATGCGCTTTGTCCCGATCTGTATCTTTTTCCACGTAAAAGGGTGAAGGCTGCAAAGTATTTTCCTATTCCTAGCTCAGACAGAAAGAACTGAAAAGCTAAAACCTTTTTCTCTCGAACGACTAAATTAAAGAGGTCGCCTCCAGTCCTCCTTCCACTTGCCATGAAACTGAGACGCTCTTCGGGGGGGAAAGAAGCAGCTTTTCGGAACACAAAAAAAAGAAATAAATCCCGGCTTTTTAAATATGATTTCCTTTATGAGTCGATTGTAACCGAAGGATTATTTAATGCAACACATCTGTCTAGGAGGGGAAAGTGCTGCTGCTGCTGCTGCTGCTGCTGCAAGACGCGCAAAGTTTGCAGTCGATCGGATCTCGCCCGCGGAGCTGGAGCCGGAGCAGGAGCAGCAGCAGGAGCCCTGCATCGCTGCGCAGCGAGCAAAGCAAGGGAGAGGCGAGGAAGCCTGATGGATTTTGTCGGGGATGGGAGATTTTTCTCCCCATAATTAGCTCCAAAGCACGGACGGCAACCTTGAGATTTAAAAATATATTTGTTTTCAAATTGAGGGCGCTGGACTATCCACTTTGAGATCACCTAATCAAACGCAGGTTGCTGCTGTTGTTCAGGTTCAGAGAAAAGCTGATGATGATCCAGAGACATCTTTCACTTCCCCTTTTCCACCCTTCTCTATTTTTTCCCACTTCACAAATAAAGAGTAAATAAGCATCTGCTTTATACGTCACGCAACTTATGCAACATTTCATCTGACTTTTTTTTCCTCCTGCCCATTTTTTTTTTTTTTCACTCGGGAATATGAGTTGCCATCGCCATGGGTATCAAATGAAACTTGCCCAGATGTGTCAGAGAAAATAAAGACATCAGTTGCTTTTAAAATAGGACGCGAAAGCTGGCGAAGTTTTGTTGTTGAACCCGTCATTTTTCAAAAAAAGAATTTTAAAAAATAAAAAAAAAAAAAGAAAAAGAAAAAAGGAGCCCCAACACTGCAGCAGTTAAAAGCAGAGATCCCTATCATAAAGGAGAAACAGATGGGGTGAGCGCAAGACAAATAATTAAGTAAGTCGGGCTTTGCGTGTGGACGGCCGAGCCCTCGCCTCGCGGAACACAGACCTTCGGGCGGCCAAACTGTATAAAAAAGTGCTGGAAAAGCGCCTGAAATTACAACATTTACATCAACTTTCAGCGGGTGACTCCAGCGGGCCGGGAGGCGCTCCGCGCTGCCCCGCCGTCCCCCGCAGAACCGCGCGGGGCAACCCCGGCCCCGCGGAGCGGCCCCGCCGGTTCCGTGCCCGCGGGGAGCCTCCTTCGGGCACAAACCCTCGCGGCAGGGCCCGGGCGGTGCCCGGTGGCTCCGCAGCGGCTACCTGCGCCCGCGGCTGCCTTCTCCCCCGCGGAGCCGCCGCTGCCCCTCCGCG
>VYZP01072136.1:2410-19910 GCA_013400635.1 Hypocryptadius cinnamomeus | reverse complement strand
CAAAGAGAGGTGCAATCAATATCCCCAACTCAAGCTCTTTTCCAAGAGTAAAAGCACTTTCTGGCCAAAAATGTCATATTCTCAGGAGGTTACCCCAGCACTTCTTAAAGGAGCATCAGTGGAGAACGTAATTGGAAAAATGAAAGAGTAGGAGGGGGAAAGTAATTACAGGCCACTAGAGAAAAACAAACATGTTCTGAATGTAGACAAAACATTGAACAGAAGGGAATTAATAGTACTACAAATTGAAAGGGAAAATGTCAGCAAAGATCAACAGAAAGTGAACATCCTATTTAAAGCAAAAATAGAAACAATTGAAATTGCAGCAAAACACAGCAGGGGGAAGGAATTTGAAAATCAACCTAAAATCAAAATAAAGTAATGGAACACATTTTACTCAGTGCAAAGTGATAGTGAAAGCTGATGCATGAATATTTTAGAAAACTGAAGTCCCACCATGAAGGTGGGTCAGCACGTGAGAGAAAACCTCAGCTGATCAGACACAAGGGTTCTGTGATTGATACCCATTGGGCCAGGCTGCCTCCCATTCTGCAAAGTGAACTGGGCAAGGCTGGAAAATCCCTGCAGAGGATGGAAGGGGATTTTCCAGTATGTCCCATAACCTTCACCTTCCTCCCTGGCCTCCCCAGTGATTTTCCAGAAGGAAGGAGCTGGGGACTGGTGAGATCTGGGCTTTGAGGAGCTGTTGTCCCCTTTGGCCAAAGCAAAGAAGATGAGCAGCAGGGGCTGCTCAGCTCTAGCCAGTCACCAAAGCACTCTGGTGAAGCCCAGTTTCTTTGGCTGAAGCCACGTTCTGAAACAGGCCATGAAGGCTTGGGAAGATTTGGATATTAAACTGTTTAAAGATACATCTAAAATTATTTAAAGCTGCTTAAAAATATGACAGAATGTAGGGAGTATAATTGTGATGGGATGATGGCAGACAGGCTTTCAGAGCTGGTAGTGCTGAAATAAATGGAATTTTGAAATGAAAAAATGAAATCCTCTCTTTGTGTGGTGAAAGCTGTGTCATGACCAAGGACTGTCATCACAAACGTGGGGCTCCCCTTTTTTAGGGCTTTATCTGCTTTCACTCACGGTGTAGCTTCCAGGCAGGAATGGGCTTCGTGCTGCTTGTCTGTAAAGGAACCACAAAGGCAGGTTAACACATCAGCCTTTATAAAATCCACAGCCCCATTTTTCCCCTCAAAGCATAAGGAACACATTCATATTTCACTCTCATTTCTCTCCAGTACAAAAGCACAGGGTCAGAATTAATGAGCAAAGTATTTGTGTGACGTTTTATATTGTATTGGCATTTATATAGTGCTTTTCACAGGCTTCATGTCAAAACCCTTTACAGGGCAATAAATCATATACCTTTCCTGATGAAATTGTATGTAGGCAATTGGGCACCTATCCTGCCCTCAGCAATGTCCCACGTGTGAGACACGGGGAGTGTGATGAAACCTGCAGAAGTGGCTCTGAAAAAAATGGATGTAGGTCAAACCTTCCCCCCTTAATATCCTGCAACACGTTAAAAAGTCTTTAGAGCCCACTTGAACAGCCACAGGAAAGACCTAACCTTAACATGACAAAACTTCTATTACAGTCTGAATTACTCAACATGCAAATCGAATTGTGGGTCTTACACTTAACCCCAGGTTTTTTTGCCTCTGAATTTAAACAAGTTGTCCATTTACATGGAGAATAAGGATTTTTCAATTGAATTCATTTCTAAAAATAGTGTCCATTCACAAGGCTGAACCCGAGTACCGAATTTTGGTTGTTAGGCTCTCTGTTAGCATTCACAACTATCCCTGCTAACACCAAGTCTGCAATGTGACAATGCATCTCTGCCCTGCTGGCGTTTCCCCTGTTATTTGCAGTTTTTCAGATAACGAAGAGTAATGAAGTTCTGAGAACCGTATGCCCGATTAGACTGACTCTTTTACACGTTTATTTGCATTCCTGCCTTGTTTCCAAAGCCACTTCGGGGTAAGGAAAAAAAAAAAAGAGAAGTCGTTTAAAGTCTTTTGGGGGTTGGGAAGCAGGAGCCGCAGTTGTGCTCCGCTCTCGGTCTGGGGGAATCGCAGCTCTTTGCCCAGTTCAGGGATTTTTGGATTCCACTGGTGCCAAAGGAAGCTTTGTGGAGAGTCCCTCCTGGCAGATTGTAGCCCCTCCCTTCCAACCCACTCCCGGGACGGCACAAAGGCAATGGCTCAGAAGCAAATGGAAAATCTTTGTAGTAGCTCGACACCATTCGAAAACCACTTTTCCACCTCTGCTATCTGTAACACATGAAAACTGATAACATTCTGCACATACTGGCTGACAGTTCAAATGCGTTAGAACCAACCTAGATATGATTTATTAGCCGGAAGAGCTGTTAGAATAATTTATAAATATGAAAGAATAAAACAAACCAAAAAAAAAAGCGCTGTTCTCCACCAAACAGACATTTAGATTACTTAATCTGAAATCAAAGTAATCCAGAAGTAGAACAAAAGGCAAAAGCACATTGCCAGCTCCATTAAGTGCCGTGGGCTGTGTTAGAAGTGGAGGGTTCTTGCATCTCTGCAGAGGTGATTAATGTCCTGTGAGACCTGAGCCCTCCTGTGCAGAAGCACAGCCAAGGAATGAACTAACCTGGCCTCTGCTTTCTTTGGAGTTTTGTGTCAGGAGCTCTGCGAGGAGCTCAAATCCACACACTGTTGTTGTGGTCTGATGGCAACAGAGTCTAATTTTATCTCTCGTTCCCATCTGGGTACACAACTTATTTAGCACTTTAAAGAATGATCTATAATTAACACACGAGCACGGACTCCAGACGGATGGCAAGGATAATTAAAATGATTTTTCAGTGGGAGACACTACCAGCAGCAGTAGTTGAAGCTGAAGTTCAAGAGTAACCAACACATTAAAACCTGAAATTTCTATTCTTTCTGGCAGTAATACATTTGAAGATTAAATTAGACAAAATGTTTGTTACAACAAACGGACTTCTGTTAGCATTCAGGATTATGCTCCCAGTCAATGTTTATTGTGCTTTTGGTCCTATATGTTCTAAAGGTCTCAATTTCCTACTTCCATAATTTTTTGATCAGTTCTGTTTAAACTGGGAGCTTTTTACTTTTCACTTTAAAAATTACTGCTGCTTCTTAAAACTTCTAGCAGGTTATGGTATCTGGAATGAGTACTAAGGAAAAGGAAACAAGCTAAAATAAATTACTATCTAATCTAACCCATCTGACGACTTCTAAGGTACCTATTATTGTGGTATCAAAGTACTGGATCTCTGATAGCTTGTGATCTTTGATCTTAAATTGGACCTCCAATAACATTTTTAATTAAACATCTCATTTGATGCCTGCTGGAGCTAAAATGCAAATAGTGTCACATAAAGAATGAAAGTTAAGAGAGCAAGGAACAGAAAACCATGGCTGGTTATAGTGCAGTTATTGTACCAAAACAAAGAACCCCATCCTCCAGACCCTGTGGAATTAAAACAATCAGCCCCAAGGTTCAAAGACTGAGCAGAAATTACTTAGAAATGAAAAATGCTTTCAATTTATTAAAATTCATAGTGAATAAAATAGTTTGTCAGAAGCAAATTTGAGGTACTCCCAAGAATCACTTAGAAAAATTGTAATTTTTTTTACTTCCTTTGCCCTCCAGCACCCAGCAAATATTCCATTCTGTTGCAATCCTTCACTAGGAATTTCAGAGCACTTCCACACTGGCTGAGACAAACCATGCTTGTCCTCTTTGAAAAGTGTTTCCAAATCACTTTATTCATAGGAATCACTGCTATTAAAGCACGAATTCACTGCCAGACTTTATTCAGCTACATTCAGAGTTGATTTGGAAGAGATTTCTGGGAGACACGAAGAAGGAAAGCATCCTCAGAGCACTGCTGCTTCAGTTTGTGGAGGTTTCATGAGAGCACACACGGACCCACAGTTTCACCAACGCACACAGGCAGAGCCTGCAGCTCACAGCAGCCCAGGCTGTTCTGTTCCTCCCTCATGAGATCAGAATTGCTCCCTTGTATGTTCTGTGCTGCTACTTCTGCTTAGGGCATCAGTACAGATAGCATGGCTCAGAACTTCCTGCTAGATATGGAATCCCCAGTGAAATCCATGGCACCTAAATCCAATGTATATTAGAAACCCATCAAGGGCAGTGTCACGATGCTATGACTACAGAGCAACTATTTTTTAAAATGTCTTTGCAAGTTTTTCTAAAATATTGCCATTTGTTTCTTTCATTCTGCACTCATCACCATAAGAGCACACTGAACAGCTCTTAGATAATTTTTTCCTCAGAGGAGGATAGTGTATGTGAAGCGATTAGTAAGATTTAAACTTTTCACTTTGCTACAACTCTGTGTAAAGATATGACCACTCTGACAGCTCTGAAGCCTCTTGGGATCTGCTGCCTGGAAGAAGGCAGAGTATAAGCACTGCTCATCCACATTTATCTGAACTCAAAATTCAGCTCTTTTCTTTCAATTGCCACACAAAAATTGACAAAAAAAATTATAGCCACAACCTCAGCAAGCAGTAAATAGCAATAGGTATCTGATTCCAGCAAGAACAATGATGGAGTTTACATTTATTTCACACTGCAGCTGGCATTCCTAACTGCAGGAAACAAAAAATCCCTTGAAGGTGAAGAGCCAATTTGTGATTTCTTTCAGATGGAGCAGTGGGGCTGGTGTTGATGAGGGGATCAGTTCCAGCAGAGCCATCCCATCGCCTGCCAGTCCCTTGAGATCCCAGCAGATCCCCCCTGATCACACAGCAATGCTCCATCCACTTCTGGAGTTTGAGCAGGAGCAGCCAGTTCTGCACGCACAGGAGAATCTGTGAAGAATGAGTGACAAAACTCTACAGAAGAGGCAGGAGAGCAAAGATTTCATTTTTCTCCTTCACATTTCCTAAGGTAAATGCGGTTTAGCCTTTTGGTTTTCATTTTTCAGGGAAGTCCTTAAGCCTAGTTCACAGCAGCCTTTATGGCTGAGAGCTCATTCATCAAGAGCAAAATCTCACATGCAAAGTTCATGACAGAGTGGTGAGGTGCAAAGTTGAAAGAGAAGGAAAATAATTTTTCCCATCCCAGAAATCCTTTCAGAATTTCAGAAGCACTCTCAATCACGACAAGACGACCTTAGAAGTGGGATTTGCTTGTTGTTTGGGGGGTTTGTTTGTTTTTACAGAAGTTCAGGAAAAAAAAGAAAAAGCACTCCAACATCATCATAACCAAGAATTAGGGCTCTCTTGGAATGTGAAGACTTTGAGGGTTAAATCCTTCTTCTCAGAGAAGCAAATCAGGGTTAGAGCCCACCCCCCTTTAAGTCCTACCCTGAAAAGAAACATTTTATTACAGAAGTTTCACTGAAACTGGCGTGTTCCCACAAAATGTTTCAGCGGTGAGAAATAAAGAGTTCCCAAGTGTAAAGCACTGCCAAAGAATTCCCAATCATTTCTAGCCAGTGAGCAAGGAAATGTGTTATTTTGCCATCAGTGGAGAAGGAAGCCCCTGTCCCTGTGGTGCTGTAAGGTAACGCTTCATCTTGTCCCCAGCAATTTGTGTGTGCACCCACAATTCCAGGTACCTGGAATAATGTAGGGCCATTTTCTAGTGCATTTCAGCAGTTTGTGTTGCAAATGCCTGTATAAAAGCAACAAACATGGCTAAAGAACACAGGCAGAAAGCTACAGTGACCTCTTTTCTATCCTTTTACAGCAATCTCTCTTCCCTGCATCTACACATACACACCCCTTCGTGATGTATGAAGAGACTTTGGAAATAAATCTTTCCAAAATATTTGCTCTTCAAACCCATATGCTTTTAAAAGAGAGGTGGGATCCAGGTTCCACCTCTGGCACTTAGCACTTGCCTCTTGCTCACATGTGGGGAAAGGCTGGGAAAGAGAAGCTCTTCCTCAGCCTGAAGCTGAGTGCAAGGTGACACCTCCCTGACCTGTCAGAACTCAAATTCTTTCTGGAGGACAAACTAATCAGCCCACACTAACTCCATCTTTTTCCCAAATTTCCTTTGCTATCCCCAAACAGGCAACACAACACCTGCTGTTATCCCAACAAAGCAAGTGCTACCAGGGAGGAAAAGCATGTTTTGTTACAGGGCAAAGAACTTCTCCACTGGCTGCTCTCAAACAAAATCCATCTGAGCAAAATAAATCCTGTGTTCTCACTGAAGAAGTCCTCATGTGCTCAAAACAACCCTGAAAGAAGTCAAATGCTTCATATAGTTTTTAATTAATTCTATCTAGACACACAGCAGTCTGAGAAGCTGTAGTGTTATATATATAACCTCCTTACGTTTCACTATTTACATTGTGTTATTCTCTGGCTATTTCCCAACTTTATTCACTCACCCTAGAGATCAATTTAGGCACCAAAATAAAATATGATCTTATCTTTGCAGTGCACAGAAAAGCGAAACAAAATTTCTCACGGGAGGCAGGGGTTAAGGCCCTGGACTGGGTGTCAGAATTGGTGTTCTATTCTTGGCTCCACCACTCACTTGCTGTGGGAGCTTGTAGAGCAAGATACAGAGCAGGAATGGAGACTCCAGCCAAGAAATTTCTCCTCTGTAACTTTTCCTCTTTCATTATGCATGAGAGTGAGTTTTTCCAGCGTCCAAGCACACATCTGAAAGCCGGGGAAACACGACTCTACCAAAATACAGAACCAGCAGAGAAAGAAAACGAGTGGAAAACATCAATTACAAAGTTTTCTTGGGCACCTCTGAAGAGCTGAAACAGAATCTCTACTCACACAGTGAAGATAGAGAAGAAATTCAGCCCCAGGTTGAGCAGGCACTGCTCCAAGGACTGCACTGGACCTGCTCTTGGCCTGACTTGGGTCTGCTGTGCTGCTACTCCTTGATCTGTTTGCTGCTTCAGACAAGTTTTCTGAGACTTCTTGAGAGTTCTTCAGGCCAGGGGTGGGAGGGTTTGCTTTGGGGTTTTTTGCAAAAATAGGAACCTACACTTTGATTTTGAAATAAGCAATCTGATTTTAAAAAGCAAAAATAGACTTTATTTGGGCAATTTTTGTTCAAAAGCCACAGCTAAGACTATATCCAGACCTGGAGTAACAAACTGCCTAAATTAAGAATGACAAACTCACAGTTAACTCCTGCTGGAAGGAGTATTTCCTTCCCCAGGAACAGACCAGGCAATACTTCTTGCTTTAGGTAACAGCTGTGGTCTAACTCACAAATTTGAAACATTTCTAATCATTTTGGGAGACCTGAAGAAACAGTAAAGACATAGGTCCTCACTTGGCATGGCTGGATCTTGTTCTACCATGCCAGCTAATGACTGAAGGGAGAGATTTTTGCAACTACAGTGCTCTGTGTGTAAAATATACCATGAAACTGATTTATCCTGGCCATATTTATTTTTAATCACACAGAAAATCTGCCCACATTCAGCTTCAAGCTCTGTTCTAGATGTTCAGTGCACACTCAACTCATTTGCTGACAGTTTTACAGGTGGGTCTCAGACCCTTTAGGCTCACAGAAACAGAAAACTAATCCAGTCATAGAATATTCTTCAATATTAACCTGTTTCTTAAACTTTGTATAAGATATAAGGGAATAGTGTAAAGCTTGTTTTACCATTTTAAGAGTCATATGAAGTCAAAGTCCGACCAACAAATTCACAAAAGCAGCTGCTGTTTAGTGTCAATTCTCAAACACAGGTGACTGGTTCTATTATATAATGAAATATCCTGTCTTGGCCAACAAAAAGAAAATTGCTTATTCAGTCAAAAAATTTCAAGTTTTCAAAAACTTTTTGGTCTGAGAGTCAGGCCCACCTGGACTCCTTTAAGGAGGCCATAGAATATACCCACTCATAAGTGATTTATTAAAAATGCTAGCAGGAAATATTGGTCTCCTTACCTACAAAGTGTTTCTTCCCTCTTCCTTTTTTGATGTCAAACCTCTAATATTTCAGATTTTTCAGGACCTGTAACAAAGTGTCCCAGGCTGCTGTTCAGGAAGGCGAACTAGCACATGAGAAAAATCCTTCCAATTTCATACTTTTAAAATTTTTCTATATTTTAATTGCTGAAATATTATGTAACTGCAGCCTTTAATCTTTAATCTAAGTGCAAGCCACACTTGATATATAACAATCATATCTTAATAAAATGCAATTATAAAAAATTCAAGGCAGTCTCAGGGCATGTGCAACTGAAACTGTTAATATACCTGAGGGATTACTTCCACACTTAGGTATATTAGGCACTATATAAAACATGGGATTTCTTGGGACATTATCAACAAAGGAAAATTTTTTTTTTTTAACCAGCTTTTTACTGATTGCATTATCAAGTTCAATTTTATTAGCTTGAATCTTCTGGGAAGGATATGATTTTAATAATGTATAAAAGGTTTGCCTGGTAGTTGGCTGTTGGCTTTTACTGGCTACTTAATGTAATCTGTAATTACTGGAGCAGCTCCTATGCTGGCCAGTGCTTTAAGGTCACTGGAAAGCTCTGCTGGGTTGTACTTGGTGTACAAGAACATCCCTCTGCTGATTGATGGCTGCACCCCATGGAAATGTTTTCATTTTGTCCTTGAAGCATTCCTTTAAGGAACTCTGTCAGTACACATCCCTCCTTGTCAAGCAGCAACCTGGGCACAGCCCAGGATCTGCCTTTCCACCCACGAGCTCTCAGTGAAATCTCCTTTGCTTTTCACATTTGGTTCCCAAATCTTCAACCAATGACGTACAAATCTCTCAATTGTTAGAAAGGACTCATTTAAATGCACAAACTTTAAGATGAAAAGCCCTCCCTATACCTTTTTTTTTAAAAAGAGAAATAAAATCTTGCAAGGCTTGGCTTTGATAAAGTAGACTTCCACCTTTTTAAATATTGTTCCTTCTTGCCTATTTTTTTTCTTTAAGCTGAAAAATCTTGAACCATCTGAAACAGTTGGCCAGAACTTGCAGTTGAGAGAAACACTTAGAACATGGTGTGAACAGGTTTTATTACAAGACTGAGCTGAATTTTGAAGTGTAACATTGCCAAGCCAGGAAGTCACCTGTGGCTTCATGTGTCACCTGCTTTGGTGGTACTACCAAGATAAACCTGGAAATAGAAGCAAAATGCTGGAAATATTCCAGAACTGCTGTAACCCTGAGCCTTTTCAGCTTGAACTTTCTACTCACAATATTTCCTTTAAATCGATGGACAACTAAACCACTGTATTAATCACAGAGTCAGCAATTTGTGTTTATGATCCTCGCTGGATGTAAACCACCTTTTTGTCCTGGTGCTGTAAGTTTGCTACATTCAAAATGACATTTCTGAGGACAAAAACCCTTATGGAAAGTCCTCGTGATTGGAGAAAGAAAAATCAACTTGGTAGAAAAATTAATTATATAAAAAGACTTATTAATGTGTAATTTTTTTTCTGTATTGCATAATAATTTTTGTACTGCCTAACACTACTTATAGATTCTATACATTTATTTCTGGGAAATTGTTCACTGAAATGTTCCTGTGATTTCACAAGGAAAATCAGGGAAGTCTACTGTCATTTTTCAGAATTTGCCATCAATTTAATTTCAAATTCATGGTGACTACTTTCTCTGAAAGCAATTAGAAAATTGACTTGTAAGTCATAGGAATAGAAAGCTATAAAATACTTTGTAAATAATATTTTGGTATTAAAACTCCAATAAAGAATCATTATCTTCAATTCCAATAGAAAAAAAAGGCGGGGGGGGAAGGAAAAAAAAAAAACCAGCTCCCTGAGAGGCATTTTAAAGAATTTTTTCAGTATAGAACATCATGTTTTAGTGAGTTAGTTGCCTGTTTTCTTAGGGAAATTTATTCATTTCACGTTCACTAAACAACCTGCAGCTCTGTGGAGTGGGGCATCCTCATCTCCAGTTCTAGTCAACAGGGACTGTGGTTTTTCTGCATCTCACAGCTCGCATGACAAGAGTTTCTTCTCAGGACAAGATCAATTTGAACTGTAGATAAGAGCCAAAAAGATTTCTTGTCATAATATCAAATCAACTTAGCTCTTATTGCAAGTTTTAACCTGCTGCAAGACCAACACAGGTGGAAACTGAATAAATATACTGTCCTTCATGTCTAATGAAAGAACAGGGAATTTTAAACATCATTCTCTAAATTGCTAAATCGTTCCCATATACACACCAATAAAGCTCTGCCTTTGGACAACTCTTGTGATTGTCCACTGAAAATTAATTTTGTTTTACTCATCAGCTAAGTTGCATTTTTATTATCAGAAAAAAAACCCAAACACAACAAACTGTCTAACAAACCATCTAATATTTCTATATCCTGCCTGGCTAAGTCCATGGGTTTATCTTTTTGCTGTAAATAAAAACAATTTAAAATCAACATTAATAGAGAAGAAAGCCACTATTCAAGACATCAATGAGAACCCCCGTTACCTGTAAGGCCACTACTGTAATCCCTGATAATTTCTTGGGAGCAGAATCAAAGGACTACAGCATGCAACTTCAATTAAAAAATCCAGCCAGAATAAATAGAGAAAACATGAAAACAGTGATTTTTCTGGCACTCCGTTTGAAAGGAAGAGTTAAATTAATACATGAAAAGATCCTATCAGCTCTCACTTGTCTGAGTTATTAATTGAACACCTTCTTGGAAACACGTAGATAAAGACGTGTACCTTAGAGAATAGGAGATAAGAGTGAAAGGAAAGGGGGAGAAATTAGCAGTTTTGCCAGTTCACTCCCTTAATTGTCAAGCTAAGGCTGTTCAAAGCTGCCTGGAGCAGAGCGACATGGAATGGTAACGAGAGTGCGGGCTGGCGATGCAGAAGATAAAAACTTCAGGATTATCCTTAAACGTACTTATCTTCAGTCACAGAAGAGGCTGTAAAGCCAGCTGAACGATATAAGGCTGCTCTAAAACAAGACAAATATCTACTCCATGTGTTATAAGCAGTTCAAGCTGCTTCCTGTGATGAAAAACACGGGCTGTACGGTAGACACACTGCAGCTAAGTACAATAGATCCCATGATACAGTTGTTTAAAGGAATATTAGAGTGATGAAAGAAGTGATGGAATTCTGCTCTTTAGGAGGCTCAGAACCGGCGAGGAAAAAGTTTAAGCACGGTGATTTGGTAAATGTTGCTGATGCTGGAAATTTGCGAGCTGGGGGACAGTTTTATGGCCGGGCTCTCCGGAAACAATAGGGCTGGATGGCCTGGGCAGGGAGAGCAGGAGAGCTCTGCTCAGCCTTTCCCATCCTCAGCCTCCAAAGGGCGCCGGGATCCTTCCCACCGCCTGCTCGGAAGGGCACATCTGGAGTCAGTAGCAGTCCTGGGACCAAAGCACCCCTCACCACTTCATTTCAGTCCGTTTTCATCCTTCCTCCCTTGTTTTGTCCCCGCAGCGAAGAGCCCAACTGTACAATTCAGATAATGCCAAATACAGTAATAGGAAAAAGCCTTATTAAAATACTAATTGCCACGCTAAAATGTTTCCTATGAAATTATCAGAGCTGCCAATATCCCATCATTAATGTACAAAAGTCTGATTATCTTTTCAATAAAAACAGAGAAATTCCAGCCTTTAAACTCGTTATCGTGGCAAAGCAGAATGCTGTGATAATGCACGAGAACTTCAGCTTGCAGCTGTAAAATTCCCAAAAGTCCTGTGACTTGGTTATGACTTTGTTTTAGATGATTACCTTCCTCACTCACACAACTCCCACGTTCGCTTTTGGGAAACAAAGTGTATATTCCACAAAAGCAAGCAGTAAATTCATTTAAATAAATGAGCGTTGTGGAAAGCAATTTATCCTACAACACATTGCTGTGCACTGGAAAGCCTGACGTTTGCACATCTAGTTTCAAGTCATACAATGCATTTTTAGAGGCAAAAGTAAAATCTAATATCTGCAAATGCTGATCTCTGACACTGTTTTCAATGGGGTCAAATTGTCAAAATACTTTGCCAAGGTGAATCCTAAACAGGATAGACAGGAAATAAAATTCTTTAATTTGTGCAAAGATATGTTTTAATTATTTTCTCAACTAAACACAAAGTGCAAATTAGTAGTGTTTTGAGCAAACTTGAAAGAGAATAAAAATCTACATTTCTTATCGCTTCAGTTTATAGAATATACATTGAAAAACGCATTTTTAAAAACTTTTTACATAGGGATGACAATTCATTTTAGTGCCTTGCCGTGACGCTTAAATAACATTTTTTAAATTTTTATTTTGAATTGGATTCCATAACAAGTATTTAAATTGCAAACGTTTCCATTTAATAGCAGTTTGTCTGTACTTTTAAAAAAAGGGGGAAAAACCCACCAAAAAAAAACAAAAAAAAAAACCAAAACAACTATTTGCACACAGTTTCACTCAAATTCCCCTCTTTGCGCATTAAACTGCGTAAGGCACCGAGTTCCACTCCAGTGTTTTACAAACGAATGGCTGTTGCCATCTACTGTTGGAAAAATAGGATCACCAGCAAGAGATAACAGCACAGATAAGACTTGAGCAGCAAAGGCTTCAGCAGCCACAGAGGATCAGCTCTTCCGACTGAAATCTTTGAGATAGAAAAATCAAGTGACCGAAGAGAGGCAGAAAAAATCTTTTTTACTCCTAAGCCCCTGTCATTTTCAGGTCTGATCCAGCTGGGAAGTAAACACGAACCCAAACTTTGACAACTTCATTGTGTACGGATGTGAGGGTTTGGGGGGCTTCACCCAGCACTGCAGCTAGAGCTGAGTACACACAATTTTTTTTTAATTAACTAAAAAATCTTAATTTTAAAATAACCATTGGCCCAAGTTATGAGCATGCCTCTGCAGCCTGAAAACTGTAAATGCAGGAGGTGAAAGCCGTGCCCCAGGTACCTGAGCAGGGCCATGCAATGCAGAGCTGTGCCTGGAAAATGGACCTGCCCCGACCCACGGGCAGGGCAGAGTCACCCAGCACAGGACCGGGAGCCAGAGTGGCTCTCCCAGGCTCTCCTGCCAGAGGTTCAGCACTTCCTGGGGTTGGTTTTCCCAAATTTCTGTTGGATAAAACAACTTCCCAGCTTGGGTGTGTTGAGCTGAATGCAGAGAACTGGGCAAAGAAAGTCACAAAAAGCTATTCTATACTTACACAATCTTTAGTCCATGGTTTTTAGTATTTACAAAGATTTGATTGCATGTCTTCACTTTACCATTAAATTACTTATGCATAAATAATTGAGGCATATGTTTCTTCCATTCCTTTTCCTGATAAATATCCTTAGATGCCACATCCAACCACATTTTGAAGGCACCCCTTGCTGAGGCAGTCTAAAGACAGAATTAGGGTAAGGTTCTATTAATGTTTGCCAGACCTGTCGGAGGTTAAACAGCCTTCGAATTAAACCATTACTTTACTCTTTGATAATTATTATTATTTTCCTTAAGACACTTTTTGTTGCCTCATAAGCAAGGTCAACTTGAACTGTTTTGTTAGACTCGGTATCTCAGTACAACGTTAACTCTCCTCGTGCTGTTCTTAAAAACTCTGTGTGTGCTGTCACCTCTGCCAATAACTTTGGGAAGTGTTTAGCAGAACTCTCAGTAAGTGAAAAACCTCCAGCTTTTCTGTTGGTCATTTCAAATACACGGCAAAGCGTGTTTTAAATTTGCATACAAAGTCACAGCAACTTGTGAATCTATACTTGTCCATCTTTACAATCCTCTTACACTGATTTAAATCTTCCTTGCTTTGTTTGTTGTGCACCGACGCATCGCATCCAGCCCAAACAACCATGATTGTTTTTAAACTAATGCAGGAAAGCTAAAACCTGGGAACAGATTAATGAAAGCGGTGTAAGATAAAATCCTGCTGCTTTCATGCACGGGGAGTGAAAAGGGGCAAGGCATTGAGAGGTGGCTGAAAGCAGAGGTCAAGGCAGAGGCAGGAGTGGAGCACAGCTCAGGACCGCGGTGCCACACAGCCCCACAGCTGGAACCAGCCCGGCTGAGAGCTCATCCCGAGAAATGAGCCTTGGGAATCTGCTCATGGGGGAGGAGTGTTCGTCCCCTCGGGGGCCCCAGGTCTGTCAGCTCCCAAAACGCCCTCAGAGCTGTTTGCATAGCGCTGTAATGCTACCCCTCCTGCTACCCCACCAGTCCTATGGGATCTCCTAAAGGATTTCATCCATGCTCGGCTGATTTTTTTTTTTTTTTTCCCTAGGCTCTCCGCAGAAGAGGATCAGTCTTCCCACAGGGACAGAAAGCTCTGGGGTGTTCAGAAACAGCACACCAGAAGATGACCGTGCAGAGGGAAGGCAGCCCCAGGCACGCAGGAGTGCAGCCAGGCCACTTGATCCTGCTGGGAGGACACACAGGGCTGGTCACCCTTGGCCACAGCGCTGTCCCTGTTCCCAGCCTGACAGAGCAAACGTCGTGTGACTGACCTCGAAGGGCAACAATGCCCACTTAAACACACCTGAGCCAGCTGTCCTTCTAAGCTCAGCCTAAACATCTGCTACAGAACCTCCTGACCACTCGGTGCTGATTCCTGGGCACTCCACAAGTCACCCAGGATGTGCAACCCCAAACCCCAAAGTGACAGAATGTGAACCTCAATAATGCCCTTTCAGAACTCTACTGAGCGTAAGAGCGCCCCTTCTCCCAAACATAAACAGGGTTAAAAAATATTTTGAAATTTAACAAATCTGGAGAGATTAAGATGAGCACTTACATCCTGGGGGAAGAAAATTGACTTGATGCCAGATGATAGAAGACGGAGCTGCTGCCGGGGCAGGCAATTACTGCTAGCTGCCAGGTGACTTTTTTTTCCCTATCTGCTCTGAGGAGAGACATTCAATACAATTCCTTTGATACACTTGCAAATGGTTTAAAACACTTCAGGAGTGAAAGAGGTGAGAGCTTCTGTTTGCATTCCTAAAATGCCACATTAGCACGTTTTTTTGGCCTGTTTCACTGGGGCTGGTAGGGCAGCTGGGCGGGCTGTTCAGAAGCAGTAGCAAGCTGTAACTACAGCTCCATTTGTTGTCCTCTCTGCAACAATGTCACGTTGCAGCTTTCCTTGCTACCATAAATAAATGGAAACAAAAGTATACCATGTTCTGAGTTTCTTAGCGTTTTCTCTCCGACACGTGGATCTGCAGAGCACATACTTTTTTTATGACTACAGAAATTTGGCAGTTTCAGCTTACCACCCCTTTCAGGAGGGGCAGCTAAAAAAAAACATTTAAAATGCCACTAAACCAGGTATATTGAGAAGACAAGACTTTTTTTTCAGAGAGACAATTGTAGGTAAAGTAGAGTTTCATTTGAAAAAACCATGTCCTAAGCACACTAAATATCTTGGCTCTGCATGTTTAGTTGAGAGTCTGAAATGAAGTATTTGATGCTAAGTGAAAGCTGTTGCTTGGAAACAAGATAAAACAGTGAAAACACAATTGTTTGAACTAAGAAAGAACATTACCATCAGCAGAGCCAACACTAGTTTTAGCTGGATCAGATTTATTAAGCAAATTCAGATTCCAGTACCAGAAAGGCCCTACATATCTTCAAGTGTGTGGGGTCGGCCTCTCCTGTTTCTGTTTATTCTGGCTGCAGAAGGTTTCTTTCAAACAGAATCAAAAAAATTAAGTACCCAAGTTCACTTCCATCCTCTGTGCAAAGAAAAAGCCAGGAGGCCACAAGATGGCACTGGTCAAACGCTCAGGATATTAACGGAGCATCGGTAAATGAGCACTGATGATGCCCAAGCCCAGTTTGTAGGGCTATGTCTGCGTCCCACACGTGTGCCCGCAGGTCTGGTGAACCTTCTGTAGGCGCTTGATGCCAGAAACACCAAACAGGTTTAGCTATGGTCAAAACTAACAGCAGAGGTAAGTGAGCAGCCAATTCCTGTGATGATGATGGCACAGGATGGGCCCTGGGCATTCCTCCATCAGGCAGACAGTGCTGGGGCTCAGCACTCTGCAGGCAGGCTTGGTGCTGTGCTCCTGGCACAAGGCAGGCACGTTTGGTGCTGTGCTCCTGGCACTAAAAAGGCAACTTTGGTGCTGTGCTCCTGGCACTAAAAAGGCAACTTTGGTGCTGTGCTCCTGGCACAAAGCAGGCAGGTTCGGTGCTGTGCCTTTGGCACACAGTGCAGTGTTTCTTCATGGCAGTGCCAAAGCCTGAGGGCAGGGAGAGGAATTGCTAAGGGAGGACAAGCCGCAGCACCTTCCCCTCACCATCCTTGCTCCACACTGCAGCGAAGTATTTGTCCCCAGCTCCCCGCGCTCTGTCTTTCACGTTTTCACAAATTCAGCTCCTTGCCGCCGAAATCGATGAGTAAAACCCAACGTTTCTCGAACTCGATGGATAAAATTCGGCATTCCTGAGCTTCCATCACCGCAGGGCTCTCCTAGATAGGGTCTGGGCGGCGGCGGGCGCATCCCTCCCACCGCCCGCTCTCCGAGGGGAGCGCACGGCAAATCTCGGCGGGCACCGGCGCTTCGGGGGCTCCCTTCGGGATCCGCGGCCGGCCCAGCAGAGCCGGGAGCCGCCGGTACGCCCCGAGCGCGGGGGGCCGGCCGGACCCTCCCGGGGGATGCGGGGGTTTGGGGGTGTCGGGGCGGCGCCCACCGCGCACCCCACGTCTCAGGGGGCGGCGGCTGCTCAGCGCCCAGCGGCGCCGCGCCCGTTTTGTTCTGCTGGGGCCCCCCGGCTGCCCAGGGTGGGCGCGCCGGCCCTCTGCTCCCGGCCGCCGCCGAGGCTGACAGAGACGAACTCTTCGCGGCGGCAGGGGCGCTGAGCCCGCCGACCGCGGCCTCCACGAGGGGCGAGGGCGGGAGCATCCCCTGTTGCGGAGAAGGGACAGGGACCCCCCCAGGGTGGGCCGGGGTGTGGATCCCCCTCGCTGGCTTTTTTTGAGGCCGGAACTCTTTTCCCCCACCCCCTTCCCCTGAGCCGCTTCCTTTGCCCGCTGAAAGTCAGCGAGTAAAACAGCGGGCGAGCGTGAGGGGCGCGGCCGCCATTAGGGTTAGTTGGCCATAGGGCCTGCCCACCCCGGCACGGGCCGTAAAGCGCCGCGCTCGGCCTCTTATACCCCGCGGCCACGCCCCCCGTGCTCCCATTGGTTAGAGGGGCGCCCTCCTCCGCTGTCATTGGCTACGATGGGGTTATGGGGCGGGGCGCGGCGGGTGGCGGGAGTTTGGAACGCGCCGCGTGCTCGCGGGAGCGCGCCTGGGCGGGAGCGCGCCTGGGCGGGAGCGCGCCTGGGCGGGAGCGCGCCTGGGCGGGAGCGCGCATTCCCTGCCGCGGGTCGGGATCCGGGAGACGCCGGCTGGGCCTGGGACAGGACCGGCGAGCCGGGCCCGGGGCTTGCAGCAGGATTTGGGGGCTGGTACCTGGGGTTTGGGAATCGGTGCTTGCGGTTCGGGGGCTGGTGCCAGGATCTGGGGCACGGGTGCCAGGATCTGGGGGCTGG